>JAUUTY010001309.1:0-68906 GCA_030979885.1 Lolium multiflorum
AAAGAAAGTAATAATGCCATAGAGGCATATGAGAGCAAAATATCCAATTTGTGAAATTGAGGATCTTGACCCTAAGAATTGTGGTGAATAGTTGGATCACTTCCATATACCCTTTCAACACTCCACCACATCAATTGGGTCAAGCCAAGTCAAATTAAAAATCAAATGCCACCTATGCATAGAGGCATATGTGACACTTAGCCATTTTTTCCAAAAACTTGACCTAAGCACCTCTACCTTGCCAAAATGGTTGAAAACCTTACTAAACCCAAACTAATACTAAATCAACCATGAACCATGACCTTTGGTCATAGGTAAAGAAAATAAAATAAAAAGATGAAATGCACATATGTGCACATGGCCAAAAATACAAATTTGAGCCAAAGGCCATCAAACTTGTTTCCATTGCTTGGATTGTTTTCTTATAACATATTAAACCTCAACCAAATCAAGGAGATCAAGAAAAACCAAATCAAAAAGAAAATAAGAAGATTTCCCAAATACACATATGTGGTTATGGCCCTTTTTACAAATCTTGAACCTAGACCTTTAAGGCTTGCACCATTAGTTGTGTTTGGTTGCTAAACACATATAAACACCTTTGGAATCAAACAAACTCAAATCAAATCAAATTTGGATGAAATATGAGCTCACATGCACTAATGGTCATTTGGCCACATTATAAAATGTTCCCCACTTTAACCCCTGGTTTTTATTTTTCTTCAAACTAAACTTGGTCAACTATGACCATGTCATCCAAGACCATATGAAGGTGAACAACTTTCATGTTGACCACCATACCCAGTGTTGACTAGGTTGACCAGAATAGAGGAGACAAGTGAGGACATTGAAAAGAGAAGATGGCCAACTTTTTGAATCTTTGCAAATCAACACCAAAATGAGCACCACCACCACCAATATACTTCAAATATTATATGATTGAGATCCACCAAAAAGTTTGCCAAAATTCAACAAAAACTTTCTTGCGGCCATTTATACAAACACCTTGTGTGCACAAACTGAATATGTGCCCATGCTGGATTTTTGGTTGGACTTGGTCCAACCCTGGCCCTCCTCAGATGCTCTGGCACCCCCTCTCACCTTTCAACACTAGTGCCACCACTTGCCTGCCCTTGCCTTGGACTAACTTGACCAGAACACCACCATGCCGGCCCTCTTGTCACCTCACCATGCTCACCCCCTCTCCTCTCCCATCCAGGCCACCTCAGCATGTCACATAGCTTGCCCTCACCATACTGAGCATGACCATACCCTTGCTGACCCAAGTTGACGACCACACCGCCCAGGCCACGCGCGCCCAGACCACGCCCACGACGCCCAGAGCGCGCCAGGACATGTCCCTGGACGCGACAGGACGCCGACGTGCCCCGTCGCCTCACGCCTCCCCTCGCTCTCTCCAAGCACCCGTCGCCTCGCCATGGACTCAGCTACCTCCTGGACACCTCCATTTCCCCGCGCAAGCCCTGTACACGACGCCATCAACGACGTCCTCCGCCACGGCCCTGCCAGCCTCCGTCACGCGCCAGAGCTCGCCAGGCCCTCGTTCTCACCACAATCACGCGCGTCAGCATCACCTTGACGTCGCCAACACCCTGCGCCCCTCGCTTGCCCCTTCTCCGCCTCGGAACGGCGACGCCTCCACGGCATCCCGCAGCACCCCCTTCATCCTATAAATATGGCTCCCCCTGGATGATTTCTTCACACTCTCAGCTCCCCCTCTCCCTCCTGAGCATCCTAGCACCATTCCTCGTCCACATTAGCCACCACGCCGCCGGAATTTCGCCGGAGTCCGCCGCGGCAGTAGCCAGACGCCGCCGTCAAATTCGTCCACCTCTGGAGCCGCCGTTTGTACCAGCAGCTTCCCCATCCTCGACAACCTCCTCCTGCACCGACGCCGTTGATCGCCGAAGCCCAGGGTCGCCGTCGACCCCCTACCTCCGCCGCTGCAGTGAGGTCTTCCTCCCGTCGACGACGACGACTACCAGCCGCCCGATCTACCCCTGATCCGACGGTCCTCACCGATTCGGTAAGCCTCACCCGCTGACGAGCGGGGCCTGCTGTCAGCTGGCTCGCTGCGCTGCTGGGCCGGCCCACTCCCTCTCCCGCTGAGCAGCCCGCTTAGCTTCCCGCCTAAAGCCCACCAGTTCAAATCAGGATTTTTGAAATTGATTAATTATTCTCAGATGCTGTTTTGAAAATTAAATAGAATAAAATCTACCAAACCAAAGTGAACAAATTTTATATATTTGGAAACCTTGTTAAATTATCTACAAAACTACACTGGCCCCAACTTTAGTTTTGTTATAGAATTTAAATGATAAAAATAACAAGGCAGGGACTTTTCTGCCTTAGATTAATTCTTAAAAATCAACCAAAAATGCTTTTGAGTTGATTCCAACTCCTATAATTCACATTTCACTTACACTAATTGTTTCTGCAAAAATATACCAAGCTTACCTTGAATGATCATGGCCTAGTTGAATTAAAGGACTTTATGGCTATTTCTAGTCAAAAACATTGTCCAAAACTATTAATAAATCTTATGGGAATATTTCCCTCATTTAAATCTTGTCATGAACAACTCACAATAAGCTAGAGACTCTGGTCATTTAGGTCTCATATGAATTGTTGGTAATATTAGATCCTTACCATGTTAAAATTAAATGGTATGAGGTGCTACACCTCATTTAAATCATTAGTATGTGGTATTAAACTATATGAGGGTAGCCTCTCATTTAAATACTTACCCAAGGGATTCAATGAGAATTAATGACACATGTAGTAATAACCCATGGGTTCTTAGTTAAAAATATTCAATCATTTTCATAGTAGTATTTAAATTATTCCAGGCTACTTATTAAATCTTATGAGATGTAGTGGTCTCATTTAAATCTTGTCTCAACTAAGTTAATATGGGATATAGACTATGGTCAATTTTAAACTCATATTAAATTAGTTGATGATATTGAATCATTAATCATGAGTATTAAAAAGGCATGAGTGGTGTGCCTCATTTAAATCACTTCCCAATTAATCCTTATGAAAAGGTTGACTTTGGTCAACCTAGGTCATATGGCATTAGTTGAGGAAATTAAATCTTAATATTATTCAATGAGAGGAAATTATTTTCTCTCAAGAAATAAATAGAAACTCTAATTAATATGTATAATGAGAGGAAATTATTTTTCTTAAGAATAAAATTAAATCAACTCACCTAATAAACATGTTGGTTGATAGCTTAGTAGGAGTGATTTATGTGTGTGCTTAGTTTAGTACTTAGGCTTTGTGTGGTAATTGTGTGTATTGTACTCGTATTTAGACGCTAGTACTGAGGAGTACACCGAGGAGGAGGAGGACTACTTTGAAGGAAGAGAACTTTGATCACTACTCCAACCAAGGCAAGCTATTATTAATACAAGCTAACTCCAATACAAGCTATACTCTTGCAAGCTAATATTCTTGCAAAGTGCAAAGCTCTACTAGAGCAAGGCCCACTCACCAATTTACTTTATGCTTCATGATCCCATCCCAAGTGTTATTCTTGCAAGCTTTTACTTTGATTATTATAACTTGCTTTTATAGTTAACTTTGATCTAGAGATAGAATACTACAAGAGTATCAAATTTAGCCTAGGGCAATGAAAGCTAGATAGCACCCCTCATGATTAGTTGCTAGTGCTAACAAATAAAATTACTCTAGATGGGAACTTGGGAAATGAAATGACTTTGAAAACCTTGGAATGATGAGTCATTCTGTTGAAAAGATTTTGAAGGTGAATGGGACTTGTGAATGACTTGGTGAATTTTACAAAGCGATGGTTGAGTTGGATCGATAATTCCAATTTTGAAAATGCCCAATACCCGATATGGGTTAAGGGCTTAACTAGAAATTTATGTGCTTTAGTATGGGTTCCCTCTAAACAAAGCGTCATCGGGGTTATGCGAGGCTCTCTACAAAAGAAATGATGTGATATGACGTGAATGAGGTGAATGTCCGGCCCAAGCCCTGTGCAGTTCCCGGGTTGTTTGTCTTCACTGGGAGGCCAAGCTCATGAGGAGAGGTGCCTATACTAGGGTATGTAAGTGAAAGGTTATGGTTGATGATCCGCATACTGAGTATGATAAATCAGGGCCAGTTAACCCTGAGGGATTATTGCAAATATTGTGGCACAAGTGTACGACCTCTGTAGAGTGTAGAACTATTCGAATAGCCGTGTCAACGGTTACGGACGATTGGAAAGGCCATACTATTCCGTCATCAGACCATTTTCAAAAATGTGACATGTGAAGGGTGACTTGTGATTTGAACTTGAAATGGTGACTTTGACTTGAATCACAACGGAGTTGTGGGAATGAACTAATGTTCCCACTTGAGTTAGTTAGCAAATAAAGAGGCTTTTTACTAAATGCTTATGAAAATAAAAATTGGCTTTATGCAAATAAACTTAGAGAGCTTAGCACCCCTTACTATAGTTGATTAGTACTTGCATTAGTATTAGTTTAGTGCTTTAAAGTACTCATGGCTTTGTCCCCGGCTATTCAAATGGCCAGACTATGAAGAAGAACAGCAGTAGGAAGATGGACAGCGGGACGTCTACGACAACTAGGATCCCTCCTGACGTCAACAGTTGCCTGTGGATAGATGGACCGCAACCGTTACTTCGCTTCCGTTATGTGTTTTGTAATAGGATCTCTGGATCCACTATGTTGTATTAACTGGATCATGTGATCCCTCTATGTAAGACAATTATGTGATGTAATGAATGATGTGTTGTGATATCAATCTGTTATGTCTAGCAAAAACAATATTCCTGGGATTGCGATGAATGGCATATTAGGCATCTGGACTTAAAAATCCGGGTGTTGACAAGTTGGTATCAGAGCCATTGTTGACCTTAGGAGACCCTAGTTAGAATGGACGTCCTGAAAAATTTAGTTTCAAAAATAAATGAAGTGAATATTTATGAAAAATTATTCTCACTCTTATCCTTGAGATCTTTTCCAAAATAAGAGATCCATACTCCACTTTCCTTGTAATCCTACATAAAATTTTGCACACTTGATCACTTCTCTAACTTACTCATCTTAAATTGCTCACAGATGGAATACCAATGGAAATGCTATCAGCTTGGTCACGGAGGAGAACTGAGGTTCGAAAAGGAATTGAAACAACGTGGAATATCTAGGACACCCGTACCCCGAATTCTTCGGAACATCCTTCAATAATCAGTTGGGAGGATCACCCCGGTGGGAAGTTTCCACTGATCTAGGAAGAAAGCTTGAAGCCCCGGTCTGGTTTTCTGTAACGGGAAACACCTGGAAGGAAGGACTAGTTAGAGCTATGCAAGAAGCCATCGCCCGTCTGTGTGGACAAAATGAGAACAAGATCCGAAACACTCGTTTCCTCTACTACCCAAGACATGACTCCATGGGAAGACCGATGACCATGCCCCCACCACAACCAGAGATGAACCCCTATGAAGCCCCTCAGGACTTCAAGCAGTACAAAACCCGCAGGGATTTGGAAAAAACGCCCTCGCCCGTCGCCAAACACCACAACAGTGAAGACGAAGAATTCCCCCCTGAAGAGTAGTATCATTAAAGCACTTTAGTAGGTGTGAGTTGTATCAGGATCCCTTGTATCGTAGAGCGAATGAATGGTTCTTAAACCAACGGTGTGTTAGCTTTGTAATGTGTGATGCTTGGTATGAATGAAAAAGTGTTGTTAGTTTTCTACCCCTCAACACTACTCAAGTTTTGAACTTTTTGAATTTAACTCAAACAAACCATAGAAATTTCCCTCTTATCTTATCATCTACTCCAAATGATCAGATGGCCCCACCAAACCGCAACCAAGACGCAATGATGCAGATGCTCCAGATGATGATGGAAGATCGCGAAGCCACGAGAGCTGAACGACAAGCCAACTTAGCTGCACTGCAACAGATAGCTCAGAACAATCAAGGCCATGGAAACCATGATCACCCAGGATCAAAGCTCAAGAACTTTCAGAACACCAACCCTCCGATGTTTAGCAAGACCGAAGAGCCACTTGACGCAGATGACTGGCTCCAGACAATGGAGAACAACCTAGAGGTTGCGGGAGTAGAAGCCGCAGAGAAAGTACTGTTTGCCACCCACTATGTCAGGACCTGCAAGAGCCTGGTGGACAAGTGCCCGCGCAATGAATGATGGACAAATGATGAACTGGGAAGACTTCAAGCTGAAGTTTAGTAAATACCATGTGCCCCAAGGACTAATCAAGAAAATGAGAGACGAGTTCCGTGAACTCAAACAAGGGAAGAATGTCCGTGGTGGAATACGCGACAAGTTTCTTACCACTGTCAAGATACGCCGGATGGGAAGCCAGGACACCAACGAGAAGAGGGAAGGAAGATTTGAGCGGACTGCATGGCGAGATGCAAAGTTGTGGTAGTGAACATTCGTTAAGCTGGCTTGGAAGCCCTTGTGGACTCAGCCATACAGATGGAAGGAAAGCTGCAGCAAATAGCGAGAACCGCAGCGCCGGATGATGAACTTGATGGACCCGCTTATACCCGGAAGCACGCAACAACTCATTTGGAGGATTCACCCCAAGACACAACAAGCCCCTGCTCAGGTGCTCGCCCCAAGCCTCCAACAACAACGGAGAGGACCCCAAAGCCGAGTGGCAATCACAACAACCACAACAAAAACAACAACAGCAACCCCAACCACACCAACAACCACCCCAATGGTAACAATAACAACCCCAATAATGCCCCAAGGACTGAGTAACGTTGTCCCAGTCGCCCCAAAGACAAGTCCACAGTCAACTGCTACGAATGTGGAGTTGTGGGTCCTGCCAATGAGTGCCCCAGAGAAGCTTGCCAGTTACGTAATACACCTTTTGCATGACAACGACGCGCCGCTGCTAGGAAGAAGGAATCGAACAACAACAACGGCCGTCTCTACCACATGAATGCCACTGCTGAAGCTCAGGAAGCACCCCAGACCATGCCAAGTATGCCCCTCCTGTTAATAAAAATGCTCAATCTCTCTTAGGCACCTAACTTTTCTTAAAATCTCGGGACGAGATTTGTTTAAGGGGGAAGGGTTTGTAACATCCCAAAAATTTTAAAACAAAATAAATGAATTTCCCTAGTTCCAAATTTTGGAACCAACAAAAACTTTTATTAAATTAAGTTGATACATAGAAATCTTGTTTAATTCTTGTGCTATTTCCATGATTGCTTGTTTAATTAGTATTTGAAATACTCTTAAACCCTAAACCTCACATTCCTTTTTACCATCCAAGTTAAAATAAAATAAAAAGAATTTAAATAAGAAAGAGACATATGTGCCTATGGCTATTTTTATAAAAGCTTTACCCTAGACCTTTCCACTTTATCTAGATGTTTGGAAAACTTTCATAAACCATATCTAGTACTTCTCAAACCCAATCCAAGTTGAAACAAAAGAAAATTTAAAAGAAACTAATAATGCCATAGAGGCATATGAGAGCAAAATATCAAATTTGTGAAATTGAGGATCTTGACCCTAAGAATTGTGGTGAATAGTTGGATCACTTCCATATACCCTTTCAACACTCCACCAACACCAATTGGGACAAGCAAAGTCAAATTAAAAATCAAATGCCACCTATGCATAGAGGCATATGTGACACTTAGCCATTTTTTCCAAAAACTTGACCTAAGCACCTCTACCTTGCCAAAATGGTTGAAAACCTTACTAAACCCAAACTAATACTAAATCAACCATGAACCATGACCTTTGGTCATAGGTAAAGAAAATAAAATAAAAAGATGAAATGCACATATGTGCACATGGCCAAAAATACAAATTTGAGCCAAAGGCCATCAAACTTGTTTCCATTGCTTGGATTGTTTTCCTATAACATATTAAACCTCAACCACATCAAGGGGATCAAGAAAAACCAAATCAAAAAGAAAATAAGAAGATTTCCCAAATACACATATGTGGTTATGGCCCTTTTTACAAATCTTGAACCTAGACCTTTAAGGCTTGCACCATTAGTTGTGTTTGGTTACTAAACACATATAAACACCTTTGGAATCAAACAAACTCAAATCAAATCAAATTTGGATGAAATATGAGCTCACATGCACTAATGGTCATTTGGCCACATTATAAAATGTTCCCCACTTTAACCCCTGGTTTTTACTTTTCTTCAAACTAAACTTGGTCAACTATGACCATGTCATCCAAGACCATATGAAGGTGAACAACTTTCATGTTGACCACCATACCCAGTGTTGACTAGGTTGACCAGAATAGAGGAGACAAGTGAGGACATTGAAACAACGAGAAGATGGCCAACTTTTTGAATCTTTGCAAATCAACACCAAAATGAGCACCACCACCACCAATATACTTCAAATATTATATGATTGAGATCCACCAAAAATTTTGCCAAAATTCAACAAAAACTTTCTTGCGGCCATTTATACAAACACCTTGTGTGCACAAACTGAATATGTGCCCATGCTGGATTTTTGGTTGGACTTGGTCCAACCCTGGCCCTCCTCAGATGCTCTGGCACCCCCTCTCACCTTTCAACACTAGTGCCACCACTTGCCTGCCCTTGCCTTGGACTAACTTGACCAGAACACCACCATGCCGGCCCTCTTGTCACCTCACCATGCTCACCCCCTCTCCTCTCCCATCCAGGCCACCTCAGCATGTCACATAGCTTGCCCTCACCATACTGGTGCACACCCTGGACCAAGACGACGTCGACATTGACCGGGCCACGCGCGCCCAGACACGCCCACGCCGCCCAGAGCGCGCCAGGACATGTCCCTGGACGCGACAGGACGCCGCCGTGCCCCGTCGCCTCACGCCTCCCCTCGCTCTCTCCAAGCACCCGTCGCCTCGCCATGGACTCAGCTACCTCCTGGACACCTCCATTTCCCCGCGCAAGCCCTGTACACGACGCCATCAACGACGTCCTCCGCCACGGCCCTGCCAGCCTCCGTCACGCGCCAGAGCTCGCCAGGCCCTCGTTTTCACCACAATCACGCGCGTCAGCATCACCTTGAGGTCGCCAACACCCTGCGCCCCTCGCTTGCCCCTTCATCGCCCTGGAACGCCATCGCCGTCGTCGACCCTCCACGGCATCCCGCAGCACCCCCTTCATCCTATAAATATGGCTCCCCCTGGATGATTTCTTCACACTCTCAGCTCCCCCTCTCCCTCCTGAGCATCCTAGCACCATTCCTCGTCCACATTAGCCACCACGCCGCCGGAATTTCGCCGGAGTCCGCCGCGGCAGTAGCCAGACGCCGCCGTCAAATTCGTCCACCCCTGGAGCCGCCGCTTGTACCAGGAGGATCGCCGTCGTCGACAACGTCGCCTGGACCCCCTCCCTCGACCGCCGGCGGCCTGGAGCGCTCTCCGACCCCCTACTCCGCCGTGCCAGCATCGCCCTTCTCGTCGACGACGACGACGAAGCTCGGCCGCCCGATCTACCCCTGATCCGACGGTCCTCAGCGCCCGTACCGATTCGGTAAGCCTCACCCGCTGACGAGCGGGGCCTGCTGTCAGCTGGCTCGCTGCGCTGCTGGGCCGGCCCACTCCCTCTCCCGCTGAGCAGCCCGCTTAGCTTCCCGCCTAAAGCCCACCAGTTCAAATCAGGATTTTTGAAATTGATTAATTATTCTCAGATGCTGTTTTGAAAATTAAATAGAATAAAATCTACCAAACCAAAGTGAACAAATTTTATATATTTGGAAACCTTGTTAAATTATCTACAAAACTACACTGGCCCCAACTTAGTTTTGTTATAGAATTTACAAATGATAAAAATAACAAGGCGGGACTTTTCTGCCTTAGATTAATTCTTAAAAATCAACCAAAATGCTTTTGAGTTGATTCCAACTCCTATAATTCACATTTCACTTACACTAATTGTTTCTGCAAAAATATACCAAGCTTACCTTGAATGATCATGGCCTAGTTGAATTAAAGGACTTTATGGCTATTTCTAGTCAAAAACATTGTCCAAAACTATTAATAAATCTTATGGGAATATTTCCCTCATTTAAATCTTGTCATGAACAACTCACAATAAGCTAGAGACTCTGGTCATTTAGGTCTCATATGAATTGTTGGTAATATTAGATCCTTACCATGTTAAAATTTAAATGGTATGAGGTGCTACACCTCATTTAAATCATTAGTATGTGGTATTAAACTATATGAGGGTAGCCTCTCATTTAAATACTTACCCAAGGGATTCAATGAGAATTAATGACACATGTAGTAATAACCCATGGGTTCTTAGTTAAAAATATTCAATCATTTTCATAGTAGTATTTAAATTATTCAAGACTACTTATTAAATCTTATGAGATGTAGTGGTCTCATTTAAATCTTGTCTCAACTAAGTTAATATGGGGTATAGACTATGGTCAATTTTAAACCCATATTAAATTAGTTGATGATATTAAATCATTAATCATGAGTATTAAAAAGGCATGAAGTGGTGTGCCTCATTTAAATCACTTCCCAATTAATCCTTATGAAGAGGTTGACTTTGGTCAACCTAGGTCATATGGCATTAGTTGAGGAAATTAAATCTTAATATTATTCAATGAGAGGAAATTATTTTCTCTCAAGAAATAAATAGAAACTCTAATTAATATTTATAATGAGAGGAAATTATTTTTTCTTAAGAATAAAATTAAATCAACTCACCTAATAAACATGTTGGTTGATAGCTTAGTAGGAGTGATTTATGTGTGTGCTTAGTTTAGTACTTAGGCTTTGTGTGGTAATTGTGTATTGTACTCGTATTTAGACGCTAGTACTGAGGAGTACATCGAGGAGGAGGACTACTTTGAAGAGGAAGAGAACTTTGATCACTACTCCAACCAAGGCAAGCTATTATTAATACAAGCTAACTCCAATACAAGCTATACTCTTGCAAGCTAATATTTTTGCAAGATACCCTAAGGCAAAGCTCTACAAGAGCAAGGCCTCATCCCCATTTAATTTATGCTTAATGATCCTATCCCAAGTTTTTACCTTACAAGTTTTTGACTTTGGTTTATCAAAGCTTACTTTTTGATTGATGATTACTACAAGAGTATCAAATTTAGCCTAGGGCAATGAAAGCTAGATAGCACCCCTTCTTGATTAGTTGCTAGTGCTAACAAATAAAATTGACTCCTCTAGATGGGAACTTGGGAAATGAAATGACTTTGAAAACCTTGGGATGTGAGTCATTCTATGGAAAGATTTTGAAGGTGAATGGGACTTGTGAATGACTTGGTGAATTTTACAAAAACTGATGGTTGGGTTCGGATGCGATACCATTCCAATTTTGAAAGTACCCCCACAATACCCGATATGGGTAAGGGCTTAACTAGAAATTTATGTGCTTTAGTATGGGTTCCCTCTAAACAAGCGTCATCGGGGTTATGCCGAGGGCTGCCTCTACAAAAGAAATGATGTGATAAAATGGCGTGAATGAGGTGAATTGTCCGGCCCAAGCCCTGTGCGGTTCCCAGTGATTGTCTGTCTTCTTTGGGAGGCCAAGTTCATGGGGAGAGGTACTATACTAGGGTATGTAAGTGAAAGGTTATGGTTGTTAGTCCGCATACGGAGTATGATAAATCGGGGCCAGTTAACCTGACGGATTAGTGCAAATATTGTGGCACAAGTGTACGACCTCTGCACAGTGTAGAACTATTCGAATAGCCGTGTCAACGGTTACGGACGAGATTGGAAGGGCCATCTTGTTCCGTCATCAGACCATTTTCAAAAATGTGACATGTGAAGGGTGACTTGTGATTTGAACTTGAAATGGTGACTTTGACTGGAATCACAACAGAGTTGTGGGAATGACACTAATGTTCCCACTTGAGTTAGTTAGCAAATGAAGAGTCTTTTACTAAATGCTTATGAAATAAAATTGGCTTTATGCAAATAAACTTAGAGCTTAACTTAGCACCCCCTTACTATAGTTGATAGTGCTTACATTAGTATTAGTTTAGTACTTTAAAGTACTCATGGCTTTATCCACAGCTATTCAAATGGCGGACTATGAAGGAGAACAACAGTACGAGGAAGATGGACAGCGGGACGTCTACGACAACTAGGATCACTCCACAGCGTCCAACGGTTACTTTGTGGAATAGATGGACCGCAACCGTTACTTCGCTTCCGTTATGTGTTTTGTAATAGGATCTCTAGATCCACTATGATGTATTGACTGGATCATGTGATCCCTCTATGTAAGACAATTATGTGATGTAATGAATGATGTGTTGTGATATCAATCTATTATGTCTCGCAAAAACAATATTCCTGGGATTGCGATGAATGGCATAATAGGCATCTGGACTTAAAAATCCGGGTGTTGACAATCAAACACATTTCTACTTGTGTAATTTGGATCTAAATGATGTAATGATGAAGACTTGTGTGTATCATGTCATTTGTGTGTCATTTGTGAGTAATTCTGTTATTTCTGGAATGTGCTATGTATTTCTTATATATATCTGTATATTTCCTGTGCAATACCACTATATACTGCAGAAATGGAAAAAATTCGAAAATCCAAAAATTAACATTCTGTGGCGCATGAACTGGCAGTGCGCCACAAAAACTTATAAATATTCTGTGGCGCATGGAAAGGTAGTGCGCCACAAAATCGGGCGCCAAATTCTGTGGCGCACTATCAATGGTGCGCCACAGAAGTCTAAGATTCTGTGGCGCACTGAACAGCGTGCGCCACAGAATTCCAAACTTCTGTGGCGCACCCGCTGCTGCGCCACAGAATTCTAATACTAGTCGCGTGGCAACTGTGGCGACGGCCATATGCGCCACAGAATCAAGATTCGGTGCGCCACAGTTAGCCCTTTTTCCACTAGCGAGCTCCTCTAGTCGCCTTACTCTCTTGCCTGAGCTATAGGCGAGCTCCAAGCGACCTTTTCCTCCCACAGCCTTGTTCTTCCACGCAAGCTTCCTCAGAGTGAGATATTCTTTGGTTATTTTTCGGATTAGATGAAGTTATCAATGTGTATATTTTTTCTCCGGGGAGCTCTATTTTAACTCTTTTTTTGTACGTTGGATGTTGTGGGAAGAAGTAGCGCTTGTTCTTGATTTCTTGTGGATTCTACTACAACTATTTTTAGTTTAATCTGGCAAGAGAAAATGTATTTTCCTATCTTCTAAAAGCTATGGATCGGTTTCTGAATGCAATGACAAGATGCTTAGGGGCTTACGGCTTTAGATTTCAGATTATGTATGCATTTTTAAAAAGTTATACTTGACGAAAAAATCATGCATTTTTTCCTTGTTGAAAAAATGTTTTTTAATTAATCTGTAATAGTGCTCTGTTCACATGGTCCAAGCAAAAAAAATGTTATTTTCCTGATAAGAAACTTTTCTTATTTTTCATGACCATCTTACTGTTCGATAAGCTCTAAATTAGAAGCAGCGGTTTGATGGTGCATCAACTTATTATTAATGGATGTTATTGCATGCCTGAAAATGTACTGCTCTATTCATATGGTCCCAGAAAAAAATATAAAGATTCTTGACAAAAAATGTTCTTATTATTCATGGCCATCTTACTGTTTGATAAACTCTAAACTAGACGCGTCAATATGGAGAAGCATGCGCATGAAAAATGCATTGTTCTGTTCATTGTCTAAGAAAAAAATATTTTATTAACAAAAGATAATCTTACTGTTTATGCCCAAATTATTGTGCGATAACTCTAAATTAGAACCGTCAACTTGTTAATTGATGTTAATCAATGCATTATAGATGCATTGTTCTTTTCATATTGGTTCATGAAAAATAATCATATGTTCTTACCAAAAGAAACTCGCTGCTCTCTTAAATAATTATAACCATGTTATTGTTCCATCAGTAGTATGCTCCCTGCAAACGTACAACTATTAAATGGTGAAAACGTATAGCAATAAAGCCACTGACCCTGCATAGCATTTATGTCTTGTATTTCCTTCCGTATACAACTAGTATAGAAAAGGTAATGCAAGGGTATTAATTAGGTGCTATATTAAATCCGAATCATAGAGCAGGTTTCAATGATTGTGATATCAACCTCGCTGGTGCCAGATTAAGCGATAAGATGCTATTTTGAGCTTCTATCTTGAACCACGAAACACAGTGATGCTCTTCCGATATTTGCTTGATGGTATATTGATCTTGGATGAAGCAATATAAGAACTGAGGCAAATCAACAATGATTGTATTCGGCAGGTACCGATGGTGTGTTACAATGATTATATCTAGTTAAGCTCAAAGGTCGAGAACATAGTATATTTGCGTGTACATAGTCCCAAAGTGTAGTTAGCAAATTACATCATAGAGCTATCTGCCATCGTCTTAGTTTTTTTTTTACGAAACGAGTATGTGAGCGCACATCCAAATCACGCCGATAATTTACAACGACCCTGTTAGAAGTTGTGAGGTAGCGAATCTTTTGAAAGAAAAAAACAAAAAGAGCATTGTTGACTAATAGAGTAAACAAGTACATCAAAAGCAAAGAAATGCACAAAGTGTGAGCAGTGGACACCAGTACGACGGTGTTGTGGGTATACTTCATGGGTGTACCATCGACACTGCCTAGATCCGGCAAGTCCGGGTGGCCCACGGATGGTGATGGTGGCATACGACTGTCCCGGGCGGCTCGGTTGTTGATCAAGATGGAGAAATCTGACCCGAGGGAACAAGGGCAGATCACCAAGCCTGCTCTGGAAGTCGGATCAAGCCTCTCCCATCGAGGTGGCGGATCAGTCACGGCTACAGGACAAGGCGGATCCCCTTGACGTGCACCCAACAATGTGTATTCTGTAGTTGGGGCAAGATTGTAATCTGACTAGGACTCTCAAGTATAAACCCTAGATCTGCAGCGCCATTATCGGCAGTCCGGGGCCCTAGAGGGTCAACCACAACTCATTGTAACAACGTGAAAGCGCCCAGGATATTCCGGACAAGCAGCAGTAGGCCTGCCCTCGGCCGGGTGTTCCACGCAGCTGGGTAAATCGCGTACCACCGTCCTGAGTGCTCTCCGCCCTATGCCCTACTTCTTTCCCCCTCGTGAGGATCCCTCCTCCCAGTCTGTCCCAGTGGTGACGGCCGGAGTTGCTCCCACCCAGTGAGACGGCCCGGCGTGCGGAGGCCGGAACAGGAGGGTTCGTCATGGGAAGCTAACGACTCCATCGAGTGGGACGTGTTCTGTCGCCGGAACTCCGATCGTCCCTCGGGACAAGTGCTGGATTAAGAGCAGGACAGGCCCGTCTGACTCTGGTGATCCCAGTCGGTGGCGTGCCTCTTCATCAGCAAGAACTAAGCTGATTCCGATGGAAGCAACTTTAATCTGCGTAATGGCGCGACCATGGCCCAGCGGGGGCCGTCATGAAGATCAGTCTGATGCAGAGACTTCCTAGAAGGAAGATTTTGCCTTAGATACGAAAAGTTCAAACCACCCAATCAACCTGGCAGAAACTCTGGTGGAAGACCAATACAAATCCGTACGGGTCTCCCGGTGTTAGAGAAACAAAGGTGCCACTTGTGCGCTTCTTGCCTGCCTTGAGAACGGCTCCTCCTTAGGATGGAGACTGGACACGCAGGTTGAGGTTGCTCCGGAGACAACAGCTCCAGGATCGGAAAGAGATACCGGAACCATGAATACCAGTGCTACGAAATCAAGCCCATTATCTGATGACGCATCTTCACTGGACTCAGGAAGAATGCATTATGATGAAGGAGATGGAAGAAGGAAAACTGAAGTCGGTCTGCTTACCAAGCAGGTCCTTGCGACCGTAGGGGTTTGGATGGACTCCCAGCTGGACAGACTCCCCCCAACACCCATGGTTCGGGTTCGTCCAATCAACGAAGTGACCTTGGCTTTGGTGAAGGGATCATCGTGGAAGAGCTCACCGGGATGGCAGGGCAAGAACGGCGAGAACATCACTTCGCGAAGTTGCACACCAATAACAGCGGAAAGCCATGAGATCCGGAAGCTCGGCTAAGAGAAGCTTGTGTGGCTAAAGGCTCAAAGTCATCAGCCGCACCAACAGTGCTTGCAGGACAAGATAGAGACCGATGAGATGATGCAAGTGGTCGACCGAACAAGAGCGCAAGTGATGCGGGCTAAGCCGAGGGTGTGCCCAATCTTGCCCGGTTTGACCCGGGTGGGTGTGATTACGGAGGATTCGCAGAGTAGGTGAACGCGAAGAACTCAATACAAACACACGCACACAACACAATCGGTTTGTTCTCGTTGGCCCGAACCACCAACTCGATAGAAGTTGCAAGGAAAAGACCTTTCGGTAGAAGTCCCGCAAAAAGATCGACGAATCGAATCCAAGAGATCTAGAAGGGTGAAAAGACCAAAATCAATAGAAGTGCAAGCAAAAGACCCAAAGGTAGAAGTGCAAGCAAAAGAACAAGATTGGTAGAAGTCACCAAAGAGATACAATAGGATTCGATCGGAGCCCGGGTGGTACAATAGAAATTAATCTAAGGTGGGGGTTTCCCAAATCCACAAAGGGATAATAGAGGCATAAGCCAATTCATCTAAACATCATCTCTCCCTCATGAAGGTGAGAGTGAGTTCCTATATATAGAGTGAAGGGCCGAAGAGAGTAAGTTACAAGCCAAGGTGGGCACAGAGATCTGAAAGCTGAGGTTGATAGGCGGAAGTTCAATTAGTTAGGGCGAGTTCGGTCGAAGCGGAAGTTCCGGCCATGAGGCGGAAGTTCCGGTCGCGACTCTTGATGCAAGCATCTTCGATCTTGGATGGAATGCGGCGGAAGTTCCGGCGGTGGTGGGCGGGGAGTTAGCCTGGAGGCGTCCGCTCCTCACCCTGTCTTCTCTCATGCTTAGTGACATTTGCCTTATGTCCTCGGTTCTCCATAGCATCCTCTCCCTCCGTACTTGTAAGTGAGTTCCTATCATCAGAATGTAATGACGGAGTATGAAATAATGCCATCGTCCAAATAGGCGATTAGAGGCACGCGTAAAGGAAGATTCACTTTGCGTGCCGTCTTAGCGATAAAGAAGCACATGATACGGTGAATAAAAATGCTTCGTATCATCTACCACTCGAAAAAGAGTCGTTCTCATGATAGCTCTTCATGAATATTAACATAGGAGGTAGATGACAACCACGGTTGAATGTCTCCGTGTCAAGAGCCCTATGAATAGCACAAGAAAAGCAAAGCAACACTCAAGCGTAGCCAATGTTCCACAGGTTTGACAAGAGGCGCCGTGGAGGTCACCTTAGCAAGATGCCGGTGTGCTCTCATTGAGAGATCTTGTGTAGTGGATGTATAGTTGAACCCATTCGTTGACGCTCATCCACAAGTCACATGTACCTTCACACAACAAAAGACCAAGCAAAGTATGTTTGTGTATGATGATACGTCTCCAACGTATCTATAATTTACGATGTTCCATGCTTGTTTTATGACAATGCCTAAATGACATTTTATTTCCGCTTTATATCGTTTTGATGATTTTCCAGACTAACCTATTGAGATCATAGAAGTGCCGGTTCTTTTGTTTTGCTGTTTTTTGGTTTCAGAAATCCTAGTAAATATTCTCGGAATTGGACGACGAAATCAACACCCAGCATCTTAGAATTCCACCAGAGCTTCAAGTTGCAGGGGCACCCAGAGAGAGGGCACAGGGGAGGCCCACATGCCGGAGGCGGCGCGGCCCTGGGGCCTGGGCCGCCCCTGGTGTGGCCACCAGGGGCCTCCACAGCATACGCCCTGTCGCTACAGAAGCTCCCTGACCTAAATCTTCGATACGGAAAAGCCACGGTACGAGAAACCTTCCAGAGCCGCCGCCATGAGACCAAGATCTGGGGGACAGGGTCTGTTCGGCACGCGGCCGGAGACGGGGGGAGCACCCCGGAGGCTTCTCCGCCGACACCCCCACTTCATCTCCATAAACCAGCTGCTTTGCTCCCATGATGAGGAGGGAATAGTTCTCCCTCAAGGCTAAGGTTGTACCGGTAGCTATGTGGATCATCTCTCTCTCTATACCCCAATACAATGATCTCATGAATTGCTTTTTGCATGATTGAGATCCATATGATGAGCTTTGTATCGCTACTAGTCTATGTACTTTCTCATGTGATGTTATTAAATGAAGTAGTCTATTCCTCTTGCATGGTGTAAAGGTGCTAGTGTGTGTGCACGTGTGGTTCTTGTCGTAGGCTATGATCATAATCTCTTGTAGGTTGTGGAGTTAATTGTCATTATAATGGTATTGATGTGATCTATTCCCCTTTCATAGTGTAATGTGGACGGTGTGTATGCTATGTTAGTTCTCGGTTTATTTTGCAAAGATCTATTATGCTCTAAGGTTACTTAAAGATGAATGCGAATGTTGTGGCGCTTGTTAACTCCGGCTTCAGGGAGCTCTTGTAGCCCTACACAACGAATGGTGTTTGTCATCCAACAAAAGAGTGTGTGTAGCACAAATGAGAGAAGTTATTATTTATTATGCGATCAATGTTGAGAGTGTCCACTAGTGAAAGTATGATCCCTAGGCCTTGTTTCCAAACAACTAATCTCTGGTTATTTACTGTTCTGTTGCATATTTACTCGCTGCCATATTTTATTCAGATTACTATTATCACTCATATACATCCATACTACTTGTGTTCACTATCTCTTCGCCGAACTAATTGCACCTACCCATCAGCAAGTGTAATTAGGTGTTAGGGACTGAGAACTTCTTGTATCGTTATTGCCAGGGTTGCTTGGGGGGACTATCTTTGACCTCTACCTCCTAGTGATAAACCTTGGGCAATTCACTTAAGGAAACTTGCCTGTTCTAAACCTCTTGCTCTTGGAGGCTATGCTTGTCTACAAGAATAGAAACACCCGTAGACATCAGCTATTTTACGGCGCAGTTAAGTGATAAGGTAAAAGGCTTAGGACTAATACCGGTCCCGGGTAAGTAAGTTGTTACGGTGCCATTGTGAGTGCTCAAAGCTGTCTCCTTTAGACTCACTTGCCAATTCTGGAGCTTTGTTCTGTTTTACACTAGTAGGCATAATGGAAATAACAATGAGCTTCTTATTCTATTTGCATTAAGACATGGATTGTTTGCTGCAATTAAAAAACCTATGGAATCTTATTTGTATGCTAGTAGCAATGATATTAGCATGATGCTTTGAACACCATTGTTACTAATGATATGGAAAATTCTAAACTTGGGGAAGCTGGTTTTGATGAGCATGACATTTTTAGTCCCCCAAGCATTGGGGAGAAAATTTTCTTTGATGATACTTTGCCTCCTATTTATGATGATTATAATGATAGTGGTCTTTTGGTGCCGCCTACTATGGAGAGTAAATTTTATTATGATTATACTATGCCTCCTACACTTGATGAGAATAATAATAATGATAGCTACTTTGTTGAATTTGCTCCCACTACAACTAATAAAATTGATTATGCTTATGTGAGAGTAATAATTTTATGCATGTGGCTCATGACAAAAATGTTTTATGTGATAGTTATATTGTTGAGTTTATTTATGATGCTACTGAAAGCTATTATGAGAGAGGGAAACATGGTTATATGCATCTTAAATAATATTAAGTTTCCCCTCTTTATGTTGAGAATCTTGAAATTGCGCTTGTGTTGCTTTTCTATGCTTGCCTTTGTTCTTCATGAATTTATTTGTGTACAAGATTCCTTTTCATGGGAAGTGGGTTAGGCTTAAATGCGTTTTTTGAATTTGCTTCCTTGATGTTCTCTTTTTGCTTCAAATCTTAATTCTCGCGAGAGCATCAAAACTGTTGAGCCCATCTTAATGGCTATAAAAGAAATTCTTAGGAGATAACCCATGTCTTTATTTTACTACAGCACTTTTTGTTTTATATTTGTGTCTTGGAAGTTGTTCACTACTGGCAGCAACCTCTCCTTATCATGTTTTTGCGTGTCAAGTAAAGTCTCTATGGTAAAGTTGATGCTAGATTTGGATTCTTTATATAAGCCAGTGCTTGTCTGTCTCCACCCAGTTCGTGTGAGGATCTCTCTGCAGCAAAAAATCAAAAAATCCAAATTTAGTCGTGATCTCAGATATGTACGCAAACTTTCATTACTTTTGAGTTTTTTCGTTTGAGCAAGTTAAGTGCCACAGAAAACGTCTTGACGGACTGTTCTGTTTTGAGAGATTCTGCCTTTTATTTCGCATTTCCTCTTTTGCTATGTTGGAGTTTATTTGTTCCATTAACTTTAAGAAGCTTTGTGCAATGTCCGGAAGTGAAAACGATTGTTTCATCTCTGAACATGTGAATTTTGATTATGCACTAGCCTACCCTCTAATGAGTTTGCTTCAAGTTTGGTGTGGAGGAAGTTTTCAAGGGTCAGAAGAGGATGATATACTATGATCAAGAAGAGTGAAAGGTCTAAGCTTGGTGACAAAGGATTAACTTGTCAATAACTGATTGTAGACTAGGGTTTTGCTAGAAGTAGAGGGCAAGTAGATCTGAAGGTTTAGGCGAAAAGTACTAGACTGATTATGAAAACTAGGGTTATGTTGACGGTAGATTCGAATACTTTCTTTGTCCCTCGACTCCCCTTATATAGGAGGTGGGCAGAGGTTTGAATTTATACAAATTCACGAGAGTAGGGACGGTTTTGCTCATCCGCTTGGATTACAAATAACACTTCCTATTACAACTCTAGCTTTCCTTAATATATCTTGAACTCCCGAATCTTCTTATTCTTCGGATAGTGGGCCTTCAGTAAACTCCGGGTACTATATTCTGCAGGCCTCGGGATGCCTATGTCAGTAGCCCCCGAGATTTTGCTTGAATCGTAGAGTCAAGGGAAATCTCGACTGTTTATATTTATTCGAGAACTTTTATTTATGCTTCTTCACATAAAATTCTATATTGTACAGGGATAATGGTAGTTGGGGCTAGTTCATCTGACGGATCAGGTACTAGTTAACTGCTCTAGTGGCAATCCGCAAAAGCCTACTTCAAGATCACGTCCCTGGACATGATCTCGGGATACTGGTGTAAACTTCGACAAGTGCCGCTTAAGGTCTTACCATTCTGTCGAGTCCCAGTCATATTTTATCGGGTACCTAACGCGTCCGTTAGGATTTTTCTTCGTATATGTTGATACGGATAAAAGTAGCAGAGCGCAGTCTTTGGCGATGCCACGCCCAGCAGAACAGATCTGGGGTCTTACCTTAGCAATTGCAGCATTCAGAAATTGATCATAACTTTGGCGTTGAGAATATATTGTGTTCACTTTGCCTTTGGAATAGCACATTTTATTGAGTCATATGTGATGACTTTATTTTGTCTTCGATGGGAGTATATATGATTATCACAGTAAACTCGAAATATACTCACTTCTGTTTCTCTATTTTTGAAAAAATTCATCGGGCGACAGGTCCAGGTCAGGTAACCAGTCTGACCAAGAACATGTGGGTGTAGGCTCCACAGATTAGTATCCTTTGCTGCTATATTTGTAATCCTTCTCGATATTTTTATATTTATCGGGTGCGCGACCAGCGCTCCAGATGGGAGACCCCGAGGCTATGAACAAATGCTTGCATTTAGTCATAGGCTCTCGCCATTTCTATATTGTCATATTCGAAATTTTCTATTTTTCCAAAGTAGCCCCCGAGCATTTGGGCAAAAACTTGTATTTGATCAAAGGCTCAAAAGTATTCAAATGATTTACCCTGTCGCCATTCTCTTTTTATTTTTCTTGTCGACATATTCTCCTTTGTCAAATTCTCTTCATCTCTATCAATAATTGGGATTTTTTCTGCCTTGTGGGTCCATTGTTCCCACCACGTTGACACGTCGTGCAAGGGGGACACATGTCCTCCGCTTTTCCTGGCGCACGTACGGTAACGCCTGTTCCATTCCTTCCCAATAAAAATACCTTTTTACCCTTGTATCTACGAGATCCTTTTTCACCACACGATTTCTTCATCCAGCGATTGCCTTTGGCAAATCCGAATCCTATAAACCTTTCTTCAACCTCGGTTCAGTCCTTAAACACTTACTTTATCTGTTTCCCTATATAAACTTCCCTAGCTTGAAACTCTTGTTTGATCTTCCATGCGCTTAAGCATTGCTTTGTCCCACCGCCTTTGATGCCACCGCGCGCAGCGACTCCGCATCACAGCACTCGAAGGTCGAGATGGCGCGAAGATCTTGAATGGGAGGATCTAAAATCTCCAACCAAGACCTCAACATGATGAAGAAGCTTGGCCTGATGAAGAAAGAAGATGCCATCCGCTTTCCCAGCGAAGAAAGCTACCCCAATCCTCCAATGGAGTACCGGGTTAGCGTTGATCACCTCATCCGCGGCCTTTCTACCCCAATTCACGATTTCCTCCGCGGCCTTCTTTTTGTTTATGGGATTCAACTGCACCAATTGACTCCCAATTCCATCCTCCACATTTCCATTTTTATCACGCTGTGCGAATGTTTCCTTGGAATCCCTCCTAACTGGGCTCTTTGGAAACGTATTTTCCTTCTCCGCCGCAATGCCTCCCGCAATGCCACTTATAACATAGGCGGCGTTGTTATCTGTGTCCGAACTGACGTTTACTTCGACGTCAAATTTCCCGATTCTGTTCAAGGGTGGCGCAAGAAGGCTCTACATCCACGAAGAAAGTGCCAACTCTGTGGAACACAACATAATCCCCTTCGACGGAAATGCCAAAATTCAGCGCCGCCGCTCCTGGGATGCTGAAGCTTCCGAAGAAGAGAAAAAGGCGACAGAAGCACTTATGTCTCGTATTCATCAACTTCAAAATACTCGAGGCAAAGAGCTTTCTGGTGTTCAAATCACTGCCTACTTTCTTAGAATTAGAGTGCAGCCTCTTCAGGCTCGCAAAAATCCCCTTTGGACATATGTTGGTGGAAACGACGCCAATAGGCTCTTGATATTTCTGCAAAGGACTTGGAGAAGCTGATTCGAAGAATTTCCCGTTTAAACAAGAAAGATCCTGTTCCTTCCTCCTGCCGCGTGGAACCATACAGCTCCACCAATCCTCTCCCCGAGGTATTTTGTCTTCTCGAATTTTTATCTTGTTCCGAACGTTCCCTGCATCTCATTGTATTGATATCTCGCTAATTTTTCCTTTGTCGCTATTTTTGCAGAACCATCCTACTATGGCTTCTCTTCCTGCCTTCACGAGGATGAAGTCGAAGAAAGAACAAGCTATCGTTGCAGAGGCAATCAGGGTTCTTCTCTTGAAAGTGAAGTGCGGTTCTCACAAATCTCGACCTATGAAAAGGAAGTTGAATCTGAAGCCGGTAGTCATGTAATCCCAGCCTCCTGCTGACTACAAAGGCAAGAAGGGATGGCGCAGGCTTTCAAGCACCTCAAACCGAAGCTGTTGTCTCATCAGTCAGCTTATGATCCATGCCTCGAAACTCTTATCGGTTCGTAAGTACCATCTCCCCTTTTTTTTTTTACTTTGAAGATTTTTTGTCTATCTTGCCTTTATATTGTCGACTTGTGCTCGTAGTGATGATGAAGAAGTGGTACCAACTGTTGATGTGGCTACTCGAACGAGTACGTCACATACATTAGTCGCCTCGGAAACGCCAGTCGAAGGGGAACAAACGTCGCCTCCGACAAAATGTCGGCACCGCGACTCCTCCGACAAGCCCCCGAGCCTCTTCACCGAAAAGGGCAAGGACGGAGGTTATCGCGGAACCTACTCTCCAATTGAGTAGCTCCTCGAACCTTCTCATGGAGGATGTAAGTTCTTCACTTTTTTGTCATTGTTTATGTTTTCTCTGTTTACTTCTGTGTATCATTATATTTTTCTCATACCCCCATTTTCTCTTTGTCCTCTTTTTTTAACAGCCTATGATCAAGGATCTTCTTCGCATCGGTGCCCAATTTGTTGGGTACCGTGAATATGCTAATAAAACTGAAGGTAATGTTTTGCCACTTCTTTTTGCCTCTGCTCTTTTGCTCCTTTGTTGTCGAAATTTTTAACTATATTTTTCTTCTTTGCCAGAAAAACTGGTGGAGGCCAATGAACGTGCCAACACACTTGCTCAACAATTAGAGCATAGTGAAAAGGCTCGCAAAAAGGCCGAATTGGATGCTAAGCTAGAGCAGAAGCTGACAAGGCCAAGGCTGACGCTGCTGGTGTCGAAGATCTTAGAAAAAGACTTCACACCGCTGAAACTTCACTGAGCGATCACATAGCTGCCCAATCTGCTCGCGAAGAGGCGATCCTTAAGCGCTTAAGAACACAAAGTCGCCGCTTCGTCGGTAAGTATCACTTATTATTTTTTGTATTTCCTTCTCTGCGCTCGTTTGTTGCTCAATAAGTTTCTTTTTGACAGCTAGAACAGCTCAAGAGTTTCAAAAGAACCCGCCAATGATCTTCTTCTTGACGCCCTGTCATTCCTCGAGGTTCATGGATCAGAGGCACGCGAAGGCATTGATCAGGCCAAAGCAGGGTTGTCACGGCTTTTTCCTTATTTCTTCCCGAAGACCCGCAACTTTCCTTGACCTCGCCAAGAGCTTTAATTCATCAGAAGACCTTGGGCTGAAGATGCGCCAAGAAAACATGAAGGTTCTTGTCAAAGCAACATTTGCCACAGTTATGACAGCCAACAAACTATTGATTGGATGAAGGTTGGCGACACCAATCAAATAGAACCAATCGAGGTGGAGGTCGCTGATTAAAGCAGCCAAGCCCAACACGAAGAAAATCTTGGCATATCTCGGGATCAAGCCACCTTCGACTCCCAGCTCGTCGAGGCCGGAGGTCTAGTTTCATATTCTTTTGCTTTGTTTTTAGTTTACCTCCTCCTTTTGGTACTGTCGCTGTAATGCTCCTGGCGATGATTAGATCTTGTAGAGGTCCTTCTTTTTGTAATAGACATGTATATACTACAAGAATGAATGGAAGTCGAACTTTGTCTCAATGATTGATGTCGACGTTTTTCTATTTTTCAGTTGATTTTTGACAATTATTCGTCAATTCCTGGTCCTCCCGAAGTTTTTCCTTCGTCCCTTTCGAAGAAGTCTTCTGTTAACCTTGACGATTCTCCGAGTATGGATCTGACAGAAGAATTGAAAGAACTTCGAGTACAACTCCAGTCTGTGAAGAAGCAGTCGCTTATGCTTATGGAGCAATCTCGAGAGTCTTCTCAAAGGGAGAAAATTGCGCTCCAACAAGCAGGATGCCATAGCTGAGAAGGACGCCGCTGTTGCTGAGGCTGCCGCAGCTACATCTCGAGAAAATTCTATGCTCCAGCTGCTAACAGATGCTAGCTTGGATATGGCGGGTAAGTTTCATTGTCCTTATCTCGCTTCTTCGTTTCCTTTGCTGCTTGCCTCCTCATTGCCCATTGAATTGTGAGGCTTAATAGGTGCTTTTTTGGATACTACAACTGAAGATGAACGTGTCGAGGCTCGTTCCAATGTTCTTCTTCGGCTTGCACGTGAACATGGATCGACTTTTTGGGGTACACCTGAACGGACCCGCCGTCAATGAAAGATTTCAAGATCGTGCTTCAGGTTGAGTATCTTGACTTCTATACAAGGACTTTGTCTCTGGTTTATGAGTACTGTCTTTCTCATAATAGATGCCGAGAGACCCTTCTAGTTGATGGACCAAATTTCGAGATGCTCCTCGCATACACGGCTTTGTACGAGCTCAACTAGCTGCTGGTGCAAGGTTTGCGATGATCATGATAAAAATTTGCTACCCGAAATTAGACGTGGGGCAAGTTGTTCCAAAGTGCTTGGAGAAGATGTCGAAGAAGAAAAGAAACTTTGGCAAATATGATGACATTGTTACTCCTGTTGTAGAGATATGATGGATGAACTTCTCCGGATGGATTCTGAGTGAAGGGTAGCTACGCTGAGCATAGTACTCGCGCTGTAAATAACGAGCGTTTCCATAGACAATATATTGGGAAATCCTTGAAGACGGACTTATTCCAAAATTTTGTATCCTGTATAAACGAGCTATATTGTAAAGTCATTGTATTTTATTTTATCGCCAAGCCCCCGGCGTTTTGATTGCAATATCTTTTGTTTATTATAATGCGAGGTTGTCCCAAGGCAAGATAATATACATTGTGTGCTATTTTGTGCGGGTTCAAGCCCCCGAGCTTTTTTGTTGATCACTATTTTGTCTATATCTCTTTTTGTTTTGGCGAGGTATTTTTACCAAGGCAAGATGCTTCTTTTGCGTTTGTCGACACTGTGTTTATATATATATATATTGTATCCTGGAGAGGAAAACCCCTGGTCTTGTCGGGAAGAAGATATATAATTCCACTATCTTTATTATATTGCACGAAGCACCGAGTCAAGCTCATTAAAACCTTTCCAAAGCCACCACTAAATTTGCCAGAAAAGAAAAGTGCGTCCCGAGGAAAACTCTTGAGGCGTTTAGGTACAGTGGCACAGGGAAGGACTATATTTTCGACATCTGGGCGTCGAACGCTTTCGAAAACTGTACCACGTTCGAGATTTGGTTCGTCAATCCTGTCTTCATCTTTGGTCTGTATACTCCTCTATTATACTGTAACGATGTATGGTCCTAGCCAGACAGTGACTCGAGTTTTTCATGGCTTTTTGATTGAGTCGTAAAACCAGGTCACCCACTTGGAAAGATCTTGGCCGTAAACGTCGACTATAGTTCTTCAAGTCCTGTTGATATTTGGCGACTCGTGACAGGACCTCGTCTCGGGGCTTCATCGAGTGCGTCGACATCATCCTCCAAAGCTTTCTCGAAGTTTCTTCGTCATATTCTACGACTCGTGGAGAATCGTGTTCTATTTCTATCGGCAGCAACTGCTTCAGCTCCGTGGACCAAAAAGAACGGCGTTTCTTGCGTCGCTGTTTTGGCGTTGTTCGGATACTCCACAAAACACTTGGTAGCTCCTGCGGCCAAGTATGCCTGGCTTTTCTAAAGGTCCTAGCAGAGCTTCTTGATACATTAGGATGATGCCATTAGCCTTTTTAAGCTTGACCAAGTGGTAAATGGATGTGCGACGGACGCAAAACTTAGTTTATGCCCTTCTGCACAATATGCTTTGAACTCCTTGAGTAAATTCTTGCGTTATACACAGCCCGATGCTGTGAGGTACTCAGAAGCGAAGACAATGTCTTCACAAACTTTATGCAGTTGCTGCATACGGTGAATTTGTAAAGCCCGCCTCTATCACTTGTTAAATTTGTAAACTGACCACCGGTAAAGTACTCATATCTCTGGCGGGCACATGCAATTTACCCACCATGCTCAGGGCCCATTGAGCAAAGGCCGGCAGGTGGGATTAGCATAATTACTGGCAGAAGTGGTCTTACCGCAAATCTTTCAACCACTTATGTAGTTAAGCACTACGCTGTATCCTGAATTCATAACTAGCCAATAAATCCTGCTCACGAGCTTTGGCTTTGCAGCTAAACATTCTAAGCGTGATGCCACGCATGTTCAACTAGTACGTCCTTTGGATGATCTTGTCTTGATTGTAACACACATTCATACTTTACCGAATCTGCATTTATCAAGCTCCCCTTTACCTGGTGAAACTTTTGATATCAGTGTGCATGCTTAGTGGATCGTGGTGTGGTTTTCCACTTGGATATATAAATATATGCTTCTGCATCCATGGGTTACCATCATGACAGCTCTTGTCTTCTTCTTCTTCTGCTGTGTCTTTGGCGATCGAGGGTTTCTCTTTTTTCTCCTTCTTTGTTTTTACTTGGCTTTGTTGATCTCTCGCGGCTAATCTCTTCCCAGAACACGCCAGGATCGCGAGGCATTGTGACCCGATGTTTTGCGAGCATTACGGCTTCATCATTGCTCATCATGCTGATGTGTGGTTTTACCTCCACAACCATGAATAAGCTTCTCAGCTCATTGTACACCTCTATGTGTCACTATCATACTTTGCGTTGATTACACCATTGGTTCATGACTTCTTTGTGCTACCAGCTGTAGATCGCTGAAAGTTACCAGTCGGTTGCACAGCTTTGTCCATCTTCATCCCATGTATGAGAGCTTCATATTCCGCTTCATTGTTAGATGCGTTTGGGAACGTCATCCGCAGAACATACTGCTTGTCGCCTTCAGGTGATACTAATATCACGCCTGCTCCAGCACCTTCCAATCTTTTGGACCCGTCAAAGTTCATGGTCCAAGTTCTCGATAAATCTGGGGGTCCCGTGTTTTGTAACTCCATCCACTCTGCCAATGAAATCTGGTAAGACCTGCGATTTTATTGCTTTTCTTTTCTCATACGTTGTCCCGTGGGGAAAGTTCTATTCCCCAAAGGGAGACACGACCCTTTCTGAGTTGTTAATTATATTTGATAAGGGATCCTCGTTGACCACTATTATCGGGTGCGCCGAAAAATAGTGTGCAATTTTTCTTCTTTGTCGTGAATACTCATATGCAGCTTTTGATATTGCGGGTGCCGCTGTTTTGTGACAATTACTTGGCCTGATGAAATATACTGGCCTTTGAACTCCATGAAGCTTGCCTTCTTCTTCCCTTCGACTACTAGGGCCGTGCTGACCACAAGTGTAGCGCAGCCTACAAAAAGAGGAAGGTTCTTTCTCTTTTATACCAATATAGGTGGTGTATCAGAGTGCTCGCTTGAGGTTCTCAGAAGGCTCTATCTGTATGGATTTCATTGAAATTTTCCCCTTGTTTGATCCAATGCATGAACGGCGACATCTTACTACTCCCTAACTTTGTGACAGGCTCTACCTTAAAGTAGGCTACTTGAATTAGCTTCATTGTATTTCTTTCAACTTTGTTGGCTTTCTCATAGTAACGATGGCCTGTATTTTTTCAGCTTCAATCTCTCTTGCTGATACTAAGAACCCAGAAGTTCTCCGGCGGGAACTCAAAAGAGCACTTTGTCGGGTTCAACTTGAGACGGAACTGGAGGTTGTCAAAGGTTTCCTTCAAATCTTCGATCAAAGTCGACCCTTTCTTTGATGTTGTTGACAAATCGTGTAAACTTGTACATTTTCCGATACGTGTTGCCTGGGGCATTTACACATCATCACGGCGGTATGTTGCTCCAGCGTTTTCGGACCAAAGGGCATTGTTTTGTAGCAAAACACGCCATAAGGTGTGATGAGCCGCTGTCTTGGCTTCATCTTCTTCTTTTAATCTTATCGATTATAACCAGAATATCGTCCGGGGAAGGAAGAGCGTTAGCATCTTTGCACGTGGGAGTCGATGATTTGATCGATCCTTGGGAGGAAAGTGATCCTTGGGACAATGTTTGTTGAGACACGTAAATCGGCGCACATGCGAAGGACTATTGTGTGTTTTTGGCTATCAAGGTTAGCAGCTACCCATGTGGCTTATGTAGATATTTCTCTGATGAACCCAGCATCTTTGAGTCGATCTATTTCTGATAACATAGCTTTGCGGCTAGGTTCCGAAGCAAAGGTTGCTTTACTGGTCGTGCGAGAGGATCCAAATTGAGGTGGTGCTCGGCAAGTTCCCTGGGTACTCCTGGCATGTCAGCTGGACACCATGCGAAGATTTTCCAGTGCTCACGGAGGAATTCGACGAGCGCGCTTTCCTATGCGACATCCATGTTTGCGGCAATGGACGTCGTTTTCTTTGGATCTGTCGGGTGGATCTGTACCTCTTTTGAATCTTTGGTTATATTGAAAGTTGGCTCCTTAGAAGATCTTCCTACCTCTGGCAGCACATCATAATCGGTGAACCTTGGTGCCGCATATTCTGCTTGCAAGTTTCTGACAGTCGATGAAAATCTTTGTCGCATTTATCAGGATAATGCAAAGCTTCCTTTGATTGTGATAGGTCCTTTAGGCGGAGCAACCTCCACAACGAGATATGTATAATGCGGCTTATTGCCATAGGCACATGCGCTGATCGTCCCAACAAAGCATGATCTTTGTGGCCGGAAATCCACCGGTTCAAACTCAATTCTCTATACATGGTTTTCTCGGATTCCAGGAACTGAACGTCGAGTTGATCTTGCCCAATGGGTAACTTGGCTTCTCTGGTGTAATCCCGTGGAAACGTGTATCAGTTGGTTTCAGATTTGCTAGGGATATGTTCATCTTCCTCAATGTATCTGCATACATTAAGCTGCTGCCGCCATCTATGAAAACTCTCGACACGTCAAAACCGGCGATTACTGCGGGTAAGATGAGTGTTGATTGTCACAGTCGAGGGACTTGGCATGGATGGTCTGCGAATTGTGAAGCCGATGTCTTGCCCCGGCCAATTAAGTACTCGACCGTTGGTGGAGGCATCTTCTACTTGCCATGAACATGTGAGATATTACCTTGCGCCATTGTTGGACGGCCTAGCTTTCACAGATCATCGAGACCACATAGTTAGATTTGGAGGGTCAACATATGGAGGTGGGTGTGGTGCTGCATGATTCTAATTTGCAATTGTCGATTTTCGTCGTGGTGCGGGAGGAGGTGGAAGGTAGATCTCGCTCCTTGGCTCCAGGGATTTTACTGTTATTTGCTTGGGCATTGCGTTCTGCGGCTGTATTGCAGAAGTGCGACGGTCTTTGCAGGTCTCTGTTGCTCTCTTTCCATTGTTGTCGAGGTAAAAATGCATTTGACACGGACCGTTCATCATCTCCTCGGGAGACACATAAGGTCTTTGAATCCTTGGTCCACTATTTTGCTTTGTTGCCGCGAAAATCACCTCTATTGTCGCCTTGTTGCTCGTTGCTCCTTTGATAATCATCTCGACTATTTCCTCCGGGATTTCCCCGAAAACCAGCCGATATATGGCCGGGAGCGTCGTTGTTGAACTGGCGGGAAAATCGCCTTCTATTTTGATAATTTCGACCACGATCCTCTTCTGGCGACCTGTGTCTCTTGTTGTATATTGCGTCTTCTCCATCTGCCCATTTATTGGCTATCTCCATAAGTGCTGATATGGGTCTTAGGGTTTGTTCTCCCTAAGTCCTCGATGAAATCTGCTCGGCGGACTCCTGCAGGCAGCTATTGCCCTCTCGTTGAGATATATCCTCTGCCGAGTTCTTTATGATGTTCCATCGCTGCATATAACTTCCTCCTTGAGCCTAAGTGTTTTTGGCAGCATGCCCTCAGCTCTTCAACGATGCGGGTTTCTTGCCATTGGATCGGAAGTTTTCGAAGATGTCCTCAAAGGTCTCCCAGCTGTCGATGGAATTTAAGGGGAGTTCTTTATCCAAGATCTTGCGGCACCACTCAGGTGAACTTGGATACTTTGCATAACTATTATCTTTGCGGTTCCTCCTGCAGTTTTACCATCTAAGATAATCCACGAGCCGTCCTCAAGGATCTTTTTAAGACCAATCGGACTTCTTGAAATTTTAATTAACTTAGACCTTTTGGGACTCGAGTTTTTCGAACTCTTCTCGTAAAGCACGAGCCCACACATATCTTCGTCAGCAAGCTCTGGCGAGTGCTGGCGCTCCCTTCTTTCTTGTCGCCGCTCTGTCCACCCTTACTTGAGCTGCTGTGTCTCTTGCTCCACTTGTCTTGGGGGGTCTTGAACTGCTGTATTGGGTCGTGGACTATTTTGCCTAGGATTTTCTTCGGGAGGCGTTGTTGCAAACGCTGTTCCCATAACTCCTACTCCAGCCATTTCCATATTGAACAATGGTTCTCTCGGGTCCCCAGGAGGTGGTCTGGATGCCAAGATATAAGCTTGTGTTGCCATGTAACCTGCCTCTGGCGTTTTTGGGATGATATTTCCTCTTTCATCGATCGACATAAAAGACATGTCGAGATTTTGGATTATGTTTCCTCTCTCTGCTTCGGGTATGTTTTGCAGCCGAGACATTGCTCTCCTCCGGGCTTCTCTGTGATTGTCTCCAAGAAGTTCCAGATTGTAAAACTTAAATGCTGAGCGTATGATGAAGGCTGCTTCTTTTCTCCCTATTCGGGGGATGCATCTGTTTTGCCAACTCTCTGCTTACTCGAGCAAGTCTATATTGATATGCTTGAAGTTCTTGTGCGGTGGTGGTCATAGGTTCTGAACCATCCATGGCTTTCGCGGCCCTATCCCACGCTTCTTGCGGGCGCTACTCTTGCGCGAGTTGAGGATCCAGGATATTTAGTGCCTAAGCCATGTCTGAGATCAGCGGGATCGACGTATGGATTTCCCAACTCATCGAAAGCCTCTGATGTTTGCGGGTCTGATGTACTGTATACCACATAGATCGATGATATTTTGTGCATTGATTTTTGTCAAGGTTGGTGACACCATCATAGAGTGGTGAAGACCTTTCCGATGACAGCAAGATTTGTCGATGAAGTTGAAGCTATCGACACTGTCGGATCGCTGCTTATAAAGGGAGTCCGCAGGCAGGCTCGAGGATGTATTGCTGAGAATCTTGTGAGAGCTCCGCTTGCCTTGTTGTCAAGAAGCGAAGCCTTGGCGACGAAAACTCTCGTCCTTGTCGAAAAGTTAGAATCGACCGCTGAAAATTCCGACGAGATCGGAACTCCGAGTAGGATCCTTCCTTGTTGGCGCCAAATCGGAATTCTCCGAGCGTCATGATGATGGGCTCCTCCAGATATGCATACATACGGGGGGGCGGGTGAGGAATAAAATTGAATAGATCAGTTTTCCCTTGTTACCTCGATCCATCGCGGTGCTTGCTGTTGATGAAGTCGAAGATCTTGAACGTGTCGAGATCGGCTCCTTGCAACCTCTAAATCCGCAGACGGCGCCAATTGACAAAGTATTAACATGCCTGCAAGTTGTAGACTAGGGTTTTGCTAGAAGTAGAGGCAAGTAGATCTCGAAAGTTTCAGCCGAAGAAAAGTATTCGACGATTATGAAAACTAGGGTTATGTTGACAGTGGATTCGATCCTTTCCTCCCTCGACTCCTCCTTATATAGGAGGTGGAGCCGAGGGTTTCGTTTTGTACAGGTTGTCCAGGACGGTTTCTAACTCATCTGGCAGGATTACAAATAACAACTTCCTATTACAACTCTGGCTGCTTAATATATCTTGAACTCTAGGAATCTTCTTATTCTTCGGATAGTGGGCCTTCAGTAAACTCCAGACTATCTTCGGCAGGCCCATCTGGGATGCCTATGTCAGTAGCCCCCGAGATGTTCATCCCTGCATATTTTTAGAAGACTCAAGCATCTAAGCTTGGGGATGCCAGGCATCCCCTTCTTCATCAATAACTTATCAGGTTGCTTCTAGTGAAACTATATTTTTATTCGTCACATCTTATGTACTTTACTTGGGGCGTCTGTGCTTTTATTTTCGTTTTGTTATTTTCATTCTCTGAATAAACTCATGCTTGTGTGGGAGAGAGACACGCTCCGCTTGTTCATATGAACACTAGTGTTCTTTTCTTAGCTTTTAATGTTCAAGGGCGAAAATTGATTGCTTCACTTGTTGTTATTTTGTTGGAATCAGAAAATGCTTCATATGGTCTTGAATAATTTGATACTTGGCAATTGTTTTGAGCTCTCATAAATCATGTTTAGATCATGCTCTTGCATCATGTAGTTTAAATCTAGTAGTGGAGAAACTATTGTAGAGCTTGTTGAAATTTGGTTTTGCATGATTGGTCTCTCTAAGATCTAGATATTTTCTGGTAAAAGTGTTTTGAGCAACAAGGAGACAATGTAGAGTCTTATAATTGCTTGCAATATGTTCTTATGTAAATTTTGCTGTACCGGTTCATACTTGTGTTTGCTTGAAACAACCTTGCTAGCCAAAGCCTTGTACTGAGAGGGAATGCTTCTCGTGCATCCAAAACCTTGAGCCAAAACCTATGCCATTTGTGTCCACCATATCTACCTACTATGTAGTATTTCCTGCCATTCCAAGTAAATACTTCATGTGCTACCTTTAAACAATTCAAAAGCTATTATCTCTTATTTTTGTCAATGTTTTATAGCTCACGGGAAGTATGTGGCGTTTTATCTTTCAATCTTGTCATTACTTTTGACGGACTTTCACAATGGACTAGTGGCTCATCAGCTTATCCAATAATTTGCAAAAAGAGCTGGCAATAGGGTTCCCAGCCCCAATTAATTAACTTACTGCATTAATAATTCTCTTCACATGTTTTGCCACTGATCTATCATTAAGCAACTTAAATTTTGCAAATAGACACTCCTCCATGATATATTTGAATGTTGGAAGGCACCCGAGGATTGGGTTACATGGCTTGTGTAAGCAAAGGTTAGAGGGGAGTGTCATCTAATAAATAAAACTAGTACATGTGTAAACAAAAGAAGAGGGATGATCTACCTTCTTGGTAGAGATAACGTCATGCTTAGGAGGGCAGCTCTTGAGAAATAAAGGGTTGATAAGGTAGTTAAATTACCCATTACCATTAATTTAACCAACAACAAACACCTCTCAAAACTTTACTTTTATACTCTCTATATGATTCAAAACTTGAACAGCTCTAGCACATGATTTAATCCATGCTTTCCCTCTGTGAAGGGCCTATCTTTTACTTTATGTTGAGTCAGTTTACCCATTTCCTTCCATCTTAAAAGCAAAACTTGTGTTAATTGTGCATTGATTCTTACATACTTGTATTGCATTCATCATATTACTCTATGTTGACCAATTATACATGAGATATGCATGTTGAAGTTGAAAGCAAGCTGCTAAAACTTATATCTTCCTTTGTGTTGCTTGAATGCCTTTACTTTGATTTAATGCTTTATGAGTTAACTCTTATGCAGGACTTTTTGATAACTTGTCTTGAAAGTACTATTCATGAAAAGTTTTGCTATATGTTGTATCTATTTGTTAGCAAACTATTGATATATTGCTTTGAATCACTCCATTCATGTCATATGCTTTATTAATGTTGGTCAAGATTATATGATGATGACATGTCACCTCAGGAAATTATTATTTATAGTTTTCTTTTTCAGTGGTAAGTTAACAAAGGATGCTTGATGCGTGCCAACGTATCTATAATTTCTGATGTTCCATGCTTGTTTTATGACAATACCTACATGTTTTGTTCACACTTTATATCGTTTTGATGTGTTTTGGACTAACCTATTGACGAGATGCAGAAGTGCCTCTGTTGTTTTTGGTTTGAGAAATCCTAGTAGGAAATATTCTGAGATTAGATGAAATCATGACAGCATCTTGAATTCTGAGCTTCGGAACACCGAGGAGGCACCAGAGGGCACAGGAGGCCCACACGCCCGGCGAGGCGCATTTCAGGCTGGCGCCCCTATGGTGTGGCTTCAGAGCTCCACGACAGCCCTTCGCCTGCTAAGAAGCTCCCACAGCCTAAATCTTGATCATGACACAGTGCAAAGAAGCCTTCCAGAGCAGCCGCCATCCCCAGCAGCTCAGATCTGAGGCCAGTCTCTGTTCAAACACGCCATGGGGACGAGGAAGTGCCCCGGAAGGCTTCTCCATCGACACCACCTCCATCTTCATCGCCGCTTCTCCCATGATGAGGAAGGAGTAGTTCTCCCTCGAGGCCGAGGCTGTACAGGTAGCTATGTGGTTCTATCTCTCTGTACTCCAATACAATGATCTCATCAATTGGTGCAAGATTGAGATCCATATGATGAGCTTTGTATCGCTATAGTCTATGTGCTGCTCATGTGATGTTATTAAAGTAGTCTATTCCTCCTGCATGGTGTAAAAGGTGCCAGTGTGTGCACCCCGTGTGGTTCTTGTCATGAGCTATGATCATAATCTCTTACATGGGTTGTGGAATTAATTATCCTGTAATGTGTTAAATTGATCTATTCCCCCTTTCATGGTATAATGTGGACAATGTATACTATGTTAGTACTCGGTTTATTTTGCAAAGATCTATTATGCTCTAAGGTTACTTAAATATGAATGCTAAATGTTGTGGCGCTTGTTAACTCTGGCTTGAGGGAGCTCTTGTAGCCCTACACAATAAATGGTGTTTGTCATCCAACAAAAGAGTATGTAGCACAAGTGAGGAGAAGTTATTATTTATTATGCGATCAATGTTAAGTGTCCACTAGTGAAAGTATGATCCCTGGGCCTTGTTTCCAAACATCGAATCTCCGTTTATTTACTGTTATGTTGCATGTTTACTCGCTACCATATTTTATTCAGATTACTATTATCACTCATATACATCCATACTACTTGTATTTCACTATCTCTTCGCCGAACTAGTGCACCTATACATCTGACAAGTGTATTAGGTGTGTTGGGGACACAAGAGACTTCTTGTATTGTGATTGCAGGGTTGCTTGAGAGGACTATCTTTGACCTCTACCTCTCTGAGTTCGATAAACCTTGGGTGATTCACTTAAAGGAAACTTGCTGCTATTCTACAAACCTCTGCTCTTGGAGGCCCAACACTGTCTACAAGAATAAAGTATGTTTGTGTGTGATATTGGAGCACATCATCGATGACATGTCCTTTCATGTTCACAACACCGTTAGCACAACACAAATTTATCAAGAATAATGCATGTGCAAGGTCAATGTGTAGAACTCCATATGAACATCTTCCAAATATGGAAACACAAAAACTCCAAATTGTGAGATGACTATGATGTCCATCTCATGTAGAAACTCATGTGCATTGTTGCACTCAAGGCATCGGAAAGAGATTGTTCAACATCCTTGAAGCAATAAGAGGAGAATTTGGCCAAAACACATAAGTGGAAGTGTCCAAAATATCATCAACATGTGTGCACATAAACCATTGGAAAGAGAAATTGGTCCTCATTTTTGGTGCAACACACAACATATCATCCAAAAAGTTCACCAAAACAACATTTACACAACCGTGCGTGCCAACAAACGAAATGAAAGAGAAATTGGTCAACTTGTTTGAGGCAACACCAACAGTAAGAATCACATCATCATGCTTGCAAAAGAACCATAAGAAAGAGAAATTGTTCGGCATGTTCAATGCAAAGCATGGGAAAGGTATTAGAGCCGGGTTCGATCTTGAACTCACTTGTATTATGCTCTCAAGATCTCTCTTTGTCAACTCGTGCTCAATCGAGGTTGACATTAGCATTCTTGTACCTACACACACAATAGGCAAAGCAAAGAACATGTGTGCATGGTATATGAACACATCATCCATCATGATGGTCCATCTCTTTTACACATCACCATTAGCGTTAAGCAAAGCATCATAATAGATGTGGTGGATATGCGGAGGAAACATGGGAACATGCTCAACATGGATATATGCAAAGTCTCCAAAATTTGAGAGAGCTATGGGGGCAATCTCATTTACGAGCATATTAACATTGTTGCAAACCAAGCATTGGAAAGAACAAGTGTTCAACATTTTGGTTGCATTAATGGGAGAGTATTGCAAGCATTTTTCACAAAACATGTTCAAAATTTTATCATTGTTGTCGACAAACCTAGGGAAAGAGCAATTGTTCGGCAAGGTTGTCACAACACAAGCATCATCATCATCATCATCATTGCAAGCAACACATGGGAAAGAGAAATTGTTCAACAAGTTGCATGCAATGGGAGATATATTGAAACACTCATAGCATGGCATGATCATATTGTCACAAGCAAGTAATTTCACATGAACAACAATGTTATCAAGCAAAGCATCACATGGAGGAATGAACGAAGCATATGACATAGCAATTGTTATCATCAAGATCATGCATGCACTCATAAGTCATCAGGTCCACTAGTGGGATCATGGCATCATCAACACCTATATCGTTACCTTTGTAGTCCGACTCATTTGAGGTAGGTGTTGTGGAAGTGGTAGGCTCCATGTGGCCTCCATGTTCATCTTCAAGCAAGCATGGTGTGATAGCATCATCTTCATGCACCATGTACATCTTCTTTTCCGTGATCGGCTTCTCGTCATCCATGGAACCTAATGAGACATAAGAGAACACACTAGAGGTAGAGGGTAAGTTGTTAGAATTTGAAATAGCCTCACATGACCTATCAACTACCACTCTCATCTCACTTGGTGTATCACTCATGCTCTGAAGTGGAGACACTCAAGCTCACATATAGTGGAGTCACTCATCTCACTAGTGGGGTCGCTCATCTCACATATAGTGGGTCCCTCATCTCACATATAGTGGAGTCCCTCATGTCCATGTCATGCCGTCGTCGATGTCCGAGCAACCTATCAAAGAGGAAGACAACACAAGAGAGGTTAATGTGTTAGAAATCAAAACGTCCTCACTCAACTCATGTGGTGTGTCACTCTTGCTCTCAAGGTGTTTGAAGTATGCGTTGCACTCGGCTTTATCTTGGGTGGTCATCTTGGCTATTTGAGCATCTAGCTCGGCAAAGTAGGCTCTCATCTCGGCTTGTTCTTGTGGTGTCATCATGTATAACTCTCACTAGGATAGGTGTATGTATGGTGGAAAGAGAACTACCAAAAGGTCAAAACTCACAACAAAATCGAGAAAATGGTTCAAGTTAGAGAATAACCGATATGTACTCACACACACTCAAAGCACACACAAAAGGCTAAGAACTCTATATGGTGGTAGGTGAGGAAGTGGATAGCAAACGAAAAGAACCAAAGAAAATGTCTATTGTCAAATGTGGGTAAGATCCAAAGTCAAATGTCAAAAGCGGTGATCTATGTCAAAGAAACACGGAAACACACACAAGGAAGAACAATGGGGTTAGCGCGACCAAGGAAGTGAGCAAGTAACAAAGATGATCCTAACGAAGACTATTAGCTCGTTGTCACGCCAACACAAGAGAGATCGTAGCTTGGTTGCATATGAGAGAAGCAACTAGATTTGCACAAGATGTCACTCTTCTCTTTTCTCTCTTAGTGCGTACAAGCTTTGCACTCCTTTGTATTGAGTGGACACACACTCTTTTTTATTTTTTTCTATTTTTTTCACTTTTTTTCTATGCTTAGAAGCTTTATTTTTCTATATATATATATCACACTTTTTCTTCTTTTTTGTGTATCTTTCTCACCGAGCTTGCTTCGGAGCTTTGCTCAACACAGCACACACACATCCTCTCACAGTGTTGACACATGTGCAATGTCGGAACACTCGAGCCACTCTCCAATGGAATGGGTACACAAAAGAGGTAAACGGGGCTACAAGGGTGGGGCAAGTTATACCTATTGATATTAGGCGGTGTTAAGCACACAAACTTGCGATGATCGAGGTGGTGTCGATGGAATCCGGGGTGCCAAAGGTGTCGTCGCGGTGTTGGTGTAGGCGCATGGCCAGATAGACAGCATGCACTCCAAAACGGAAACCGGGCAAATTAAGTCAATGCCCAAAAAGTTGGGTCAAAACGAGCGGTCAAAAGTTGGGTTCCAAAAATTGTCAAAAATTAGACGTGGACTATGTGGAGTAGTTGGAGGATGTTGTTAAAGTTTGGAGTCAAACGGGCTCCGGAAAGTTGTCAAAATTTGGGGCAAAAAGAGGAGTCAAATGTGCTCGGGAAAATTGTCAAAATTTGGAGTCAAGATGGTGGAATTATGGTCAAAATTTGAGGTCAAACGGGTTAGGAAGAGTTGTCAAAGTTGGGGCAAAGAGGTGAAATTGGACGAAAGTTGAGTCAAAAATGCGCGTTGGGCGGTACTTCTGGTCTGAGTTCCGGTCTTGTTCCGAAAATACACTAATTAGGGCAGTTACTGCAAGGCAAACTGCTGTTTCGGAGTAGAGGCGGAAGTTGGGCGGATATTCCGTCGGGCCGGAAGTGCAGGAGATTACGGCCGGATCTTGGGTCATTGAAAATTTCTGGCGATTCGAGGAATTTGCTCGCGCGATACGCCAGGCGAGGCGAGCTGGGCGTTGCTTGGCCTGGTGCGATCGTAGCGCGCGCGTGAGAGGAGAGTTGGCAGGAGCAGCGCGTGCGTGGCCTGGGGCGAGCTGGGTTGAAGCGTGCGGCAGGCAGGATAGGCGGCGCGGTGGGCTTGCGCGGGAGTCGGGCGGGCCTGGCGGGTGGTGGATGCGCTCGTGCGGCTGGAGCGCTTGGCGGAGGCGCGTGACGAGTGGGGCGGTGGCGCAGGTGCGGTGGCGTGGAGCTGCGACGACGCCCGCGGTTTGGAGCTCGTGGTCGCGAGAAGCGGACGCGATAATGGTGGTTGGCAGCGCTGCAGCTACAGTTGGGGGCAAGCGGCGCTTACGGTAGGAACCCCTGGACGGAGCTGGCGGAGGGCCTGGGCGGAGGCGCGAGTCGATGGGCCAAGGCGGCCGGCTTGGAGGTGGGGCGCTGCGGAGTGGAGCGGCGCTGCGCCGCGTTTGTGGTTGTTTGCGGCTTTGCGCTGCGAAGCGGGAGCCGGACGCGGCGGTTAGAGCATCTCCGGCAGTTTGAGCTCCCCCGTCCAAATCGACGGGTGTTGTCTAGATTGGAGGAAAATTTGGTCTAGGAGGCCCATCTTCCAACTTGTGAGCCCATGATGACAGTAATTCGAGACAAAATTAGCGAGTTCGTTTTAAACATAAGCGGAGTACAACGATATTTAACATATAGAGCGAGTTCGCACATAAATAGGCAATTCGTACATATATTTCAGATCGGCGATTGTAAACTAAACAAGCTAAATAGCGGCCTACTACATGCCGAAATGGCGGTAGAAGGACGTGTAATGCCCGCTGTCGTCGTCGTCGTTGTCGCTGTCGAAGTCGCTGAGGTTGCGGCGGAGCCTCGTACCAGCGGCTCGTGCCCTGGCCAGCGTCGCCTGGGTGCGTGGCGGCGCCAGAAGTCTGCCTCATTGTGCCCTCTCTCACCGAGCTTCCACCCCACCTCCTGGACGCAGCGCCGTGCAAAAGGTTCTTCAACTGTGTGGCAACCAGATCCAGGTGCAACACGTGGCCTGCTCGCCTCTGGCGCCTCCAGTCGCGCTGGACTGAATCGATGCGAAGCCTCGTGTCACGCGTTCGCCTCTCCATGTCCTTCAGCGATCTGGCGATCGCCTCCGCCACCGCAGCCTCCTCCGCCGCCGCCTCGCCTCCTCTCCCGGCCCAGGCTGGATTTTGCGGCGAGCTTGTTGGCGCCGGCCTCTTTCTTCGTCTTCTTCCGCCCGCTCTGAACCCAGCTAATCGCGGATGACGGGCGCATTTCTTTAAGCCCTACGGTCGGCCCGGTCGTGGCCGCTCCTTCTTGACATTCGCCCACTCCTGCTTGGCGGTGGCGGCGTCGACCCGGGACCTGGACGCGAGCCTGGCAGGCCGGACGACGAGGAGGATGGCGCCATCCTCCTCGGAATCCAGGAACTACCGTGCAGCGCGACAGTAGGCGCCACCGGCCCGGCCCGGCATCCCAGAGCCAGAGGTTCGTCCTCGATGTGTGTGAGCACATTTGAGTGCGGCCAACGGCGCCCCACCATTGGCGGCGGCCGGCGAGGCGGTCGGCTCATGGGAGGTGGAGGGAGAGCCGTCGTACGCCCCCAGGATTACGCATTCATGCCTGCGCCGGAAGAAACGCGATCCACGATTCGTGGTTGTCGGGGAAGAACCGCGGATCCGCGCGCTGCTCGTCACTGAGAGTGACGAGCACCTCGTCGATCGCCGCTTCGAGTAAGGCCCCACCCGTTGGCGGCGGCGGGATCGGCACGCCGCCTGCGCTCAGCCTCCATCCCCCGGTGCGCGGAAGTCCGGCGCCGGGTAGCCCGCCGCGTGGAGGAGCCGTCCCTCCCATTGGTGGAGAGAGCGGCGGCCGAAGCCGTTGTTGGCCGCACCGTCGTTCGCCATTGCTACCTCTTCGAGTTCGGGGAAGATTTGGTGGAATGCGAGAGAGAGGTGAATGCGGGGCAGACGCGGTAGTTCGGCGATAAATAGGTAGGCGCGCGTGAAACCGAGGCGACGTCATTAACTCGCCGCGTGGAAGCCACGCGGCCGGGGAGTCGACCGGCGGAGGCTTTACGGCGCGCGGAAGAGCGATGCGATGGACGCGATCGTGGTCTCGCCGGCAGTCGGGGCCACCAGACGCGAAGTTTCCGCGACGTTTGGCGCGCTTTCGTTCGTCCGGGTCCCGACCGCTCCCGGGGGCGGGATGGCGTGGGATCGCCGGATGAATTTTGGCCCAAATCCGGACAACGAACCGGGCGCGGCCCAGGCCGGGTCGCCGTCCGGATTGGAAAAACGTCGCTCGGGGGCCTAGTCGGGGAGACGAGTGGGGATGCTCTTAGCGCTGGGGATCCGCTTTGGGCGGTTGCTGCGTGGGAAGGTGGGGAGCTGGCGGCGCACGCAGGTGGTGGGGCCGAGCGGTGGGCTGTTGGGGGATCGGCGCGCGTGGGTTGGTAGCTGGGGCGCGCGGGTGGTTAGGCGCGAGCGGGGCACCGGGCCTGCCGGCGGCGTAGGCCAGGTGCGGCGACGGGGATTTGGGCGAGAGCAGCGCGGTGGTGTTGGTGCTTGCGTAGGCGCGGTGGCGCGTGGGTGGTTGGGCGGCGCAAGCGGAGCGAGGAGTGGAGCGGACCAGGGTGTGGCAGGAAGATGATGACCCGGAATATGGAGATTTTTGGCCAGCGGAAGTACCGGGGCTAGAGGGCAGAAGTGCCGGTAGCAAAATTTCTGGATCTGAGATCTGGACGACGAACAGCACGAACACGGGGCGGAAAAGTGGGCGAAAATCGTCGGATTTGAGGTAAACGGTGGAATTTGAGGAGAAAAGTTGGGGAATGATAGATCAACACCAATGACACAAGATCTGTGGACCAAAACCACAAACAACGCATTTCAGAGCTATTTTTTGGGGCTATTTTTGGGAAAATTTTTGGGAAATTTTTGGGCGAAATTGGTGGAATCGGAGGGTCAAATCCATGGAAACCTTTGCTGATACCATATGATGCGGGCTAAGCCCGAGGGTGTCCAATCTTCACGGTTTGACCTGGGTGAGTGTGATTGCGGAGGGGGATTCCGGGAAGTGGATGAACGCGAAGAACTCGATACAAACACACGCACACAACACAATCGGTTTGTTCTCGTTGGCCCGAACCACCAACTCGATAGAAGTTGCAAGGAAAAGACCTTTCGGTAGAAGTCCCGCAAAAAGATCGACGAATCGAAATCCTATAGATCTAGAAGGTTGAAAAGACCAAATCGATAGAAGTGCAAGCAAAAGACCCGAAAGGTAGAAGTGCAAGCAAAAGACCAATATTGGTAGAAGTCACCAAAGAGATACAATAGGATTCGATCGGAGCCCGGGTGGTACAATAGAAATTAATCTAAGGTGGGGGTTTCCCAAATCCACAAAGGGATAATAGAGGCATAAGCCAATTCATCTAAACATCATCTCTCCCTCATGAAGGTGGGGGTAGGTTCCTATATATAGGTAGGGGGCCGAAGGGGTAAGTTACAAGCCAAAGTGGGCTGAGATCTGGCTGAGGTTCGATAGGGCGGAAGTTCCGGTCGTTCAGGGCGGAAGTTTCGATCGGGGGCGGAAGTTCCGGCCATGAGGGGCGGAAGTTCCGCCCAGCTCTTCGGTGCAAGCATCTTCAGTCTTGGATGGAATCTGGGCGGAAGTTCCGGCGGTGGTGGGCGGAAGTTCCTGGAGCGTCCAGCTCCTCTTTCTCCTTCTCTTCATGCTTCCGTGACATCGGCCTTACGTCCTCGGGTCTCCATGGCATCCTCTCTTCCCTCCGTATTGCGTCAGTTCCTATCATCAAGATATGACGGAGTATGAAATAGTATCGTCCCAAATAGGCGATTCGAGGCACGCAGTAAAGGAAGATTCACCTTGCGTGCCGTCTTGGCGATGAAGCACATGATGCGGTGAAGACCGAAAGTCGCCCGTATCGGCCAAGACCACGCAATATGGGACAAGGCCACGAGCTCCGGGATAAGTGGAAGAAGATAGTCCACGATGATAAAGGAGACGGAAAAGCTCCGTCGGGAAGATATTTGCCCTCGGAAGATCAACTTCCCAGCGGTCCCCGATCATCCACGCTCGCGACTCCAAAGGATAACATGAAGAAGGCGGCGGAGCTCCTGGCCAAGAATGATGAGGAAATCAACATTGGCCACCTCCGCACACTCGTCGCTACAGCAATGAAGCAACAGAGTAAGGTGGATACTTCGCGCAGATTGGAGTGCAAACCGGAGGTATTCGTGTCCACCTCGCAGAAGAACGCCCCAGGAAGGGAGCGTCATGATGAGGAATCGCGCACCAGATCTACGGAGCGCAGGAGACCAACCACAGAACATCCAAATCCAATCCTCATACCTTCGGATACCCCTCCGGCAGGGGAACACTAAGGGAAAGGATCCGATGTATACTGGCAGGGACAAGTACCGAAACCCATCTCCTCTGCCTCGGAATCATCGCCCTCCTCCGCCACCTCGTCGACAAAGTCCAGCCGAAAACCCCAGACCCCATTGGCCTGGTGGGATCAACATTCACGACAACGTCGAGCCTCAGAGGAACCGGAACAGGGAACATGCTCCGGAGCCCCGGAGGAACTGGAACGAGGAACGTGCGCCTGAACCCCAGAGGAGCCGGACCGAGGAACATGCGCCTAAGCCCCGGAGGACCCGGAACGAAGAGCATGCGTCTGAGCCCCGTAGGATCCGGAATGTGGGGGCAGCCGCCATGACGGCGAAGGCAGCAACCGCAGCCGGAGCCAGCACTGAGAAGGAGAAGGAGAATCTGATGGCGGAACCAAGAAATCCCATTGTCCCCCGCACGGATCCCCATCACCCCCACCTAGTGGAGGAGCCGGAGATTACGCTCCCGATCAGATTCCCCGGACACAGGCGGAACTCACGCGATGCATGGGAACGTCTCAATGACTACATGATTGAGTACACTTGCCCAAAGTGTTTTGTAAGGAGGATCCGAGAGGAGAAAATGCCAAAAGGCTTGAACCTCAAGCTACCCGGAAACTTGAAGCACTATGATGGCAATGAGAGGCCCGATACCTGGATTGATGACTACTTTGCAGTCAGCTTTGCCGGAGGGACCCCAAATATGGCCTGCCGCATGCTCCAGTTGTACCTTGTTGGTCCATCCCGGACTTGGCTCAGCGATCTTCCAGAGAACTCCATCTTTTGCTGGTTTGACCTGAAGATGCCTTCGAGGGGCACTTCAGGGGCACCTACAAGAGACCTTTCACGGCCAGTGATCTGCAAGCCTGCATCCAAAGCAAGAATGAAACCTCTCGAGCATATCTTACTCGGTGGTTAAAAACAAGAAACGAATGCAAAACATGGACAATCGCACAGCTATGCTAGCCTTCACGGGTGGCTTGCAGAGGGGAGGTTTGCTTCGGCACAAGCTAACGTGTCTATACAATGACCAAAAGCTGACCCTGAACAAGATGATTTCCATTGCCAGCACTCACACCACCGCCAATGATGACGCAGGTGGAGAACTGGCGGCCACAGACATACCCCTGCATAGCCAGAAGAAGAAACGTGATGGCGATAACAACAACAACAAGCAGAAGAATTCCCCCCGACGACCAGAAGAGCGGCGGATCTGACATGGTTGTCGTGACTTTCCAACGCAGCGGTCAAGGAGGTGGAAGAGGCCGCGGCCGTGGTGGCGGAGCCGGCAGGGGCCAGCAGCGCGCTGACGAGGTCACCGTAGCTGGGTTCCGCGCTCCCCAAACTTACGAAGAGTACAGAGACATGTTGTGTCTAGCCCATATTGATCCGTCTACAAGAAAGTCCTCCCACACCAATCGCAACTGCAAGTGGGTCAATGATCTCAAGACAGACCCGGAAGCAGGATACAAGCATGCTAGGAAGCACCGCCCCACGCGGCAAAGGAGACAAGGGCAAGAAGGACAAGGACGAGGATAGCTCCGAAGCAATGGATGGGGATGGATCTTCGCCGGAACCAAAAGATGGTGCCGCAGCTAACACCTCCAACCCATTTGTGAAGAAAAGCGTTGGTGCATACCACACCTTCCTCGGAACTCCAACAGTTCGGGCGAAGAAATCCGCCCTCCGGACCTTGAACGCTACGCTTCCGGCTGTGACGCAGTACGTCAGGTGGTCGGAAACTCCATGCACCTTTGACAGAGCTGATCACCCGGTCGTCATCCCTAAGGAGTGCTACGCTTTGGTTGTTAGTCCCGGCATCAACGAGTATGACTTCTCTAAGTGCCTCATGGACGGCGGAGCCAGCCTAAACATCATGTACCTGGAGACTCTGGAGAGGATGAACCTTACCAAGGAATAGCTCAAGCACATCACCATGGAGTTCCATGGTGTGGTTCCGGGTAAAAAGGCAAACTCCCTGGGCAGCATCAAACTTCACGTGGCCTTCGGCGATGTCAACAATTTCCGCGAAGAGATGATCATGTTTGAGGTTGTGCCCTTCAAGAGCTCCTACCATGTAATTTTCGGCAGGCCCACCTACCACAAGTTTCACGCAAGGCGTGCTACATCTACAATAAGCTGAAGATTTCGGGTCCTAAAGGTATGATTACCATATCCAGAGACTACAAGAACGGTCATGACTGCGAAGAGGGCGAAGCAGCCTTCGCGGAGTCAGTGATTTCCGGTACGGAGCTGCAAGGCTACAGGGCCGCGGTGGATCCGAAGGAGATGCACACCACCAAGAAGCAGATCACCGACCAGAAGACCTTGTTCAAGGCCGCGATAGACACCAAGAAGGTTGACCTCAAGGAAGGTGACGCCACCAAGCAAGTGTCTGTCGGAGCTGGCCTGGACCCCAAATAGGAAGATGCGCTCGTCGAGTTCCTGCGAGCTAACATGGATATCTTCGCATGGCAACTTTCTGACATGTCCGGAGTACCAAGGAACTCGCCGAGCACTACCTCAACATAAATCCGGGTGCAAAAACGGTGAAGCAAGCTATGCGACGTTTTGGAGATAAGAATCACCGCGCCATAGGAATGGAATTAGCAAAGTTACTAGAGGCAGGATTTGTAGTAGAAGTTATCCACACTGATTGGGTTGCAAACCCCGTCCTTGTACCCAAAAAGAATTCTGAAATACTACGAATGTGCATCGATTACTCCGGCTTGAATAAGCATTGTCCGAAGTATCTGTTCCCCTTGCCGCGCATTGACCAAGTCATTGATTCGACGGCAGGGGCGGAACTTCTGTGTTTTCTTGCATATTCCGGGTATTATCAGATCTGGATGAAGAAGTCTGACCAAAAGGCGAACTCATTCATCACACCCTTTGGCACTTACTACTATGTCACCATGCCCTTTGGTTTAAAAAATGCAGGTGCTACCTACCAACGTACGATGCAGCGGTGCTTGAAGGACCAAATTGGTCGGAACGTACACGCTTACGTCGATGACATCGCGGTCATGACCCGGAAAGGATCCGACTTGATCAACGACCTCAAGGAAACCTTCAAAAATATCCGACGGTACAAGATGATGTTGAATCCGCTGAAGTGCGTCTTTGGCGTACCAGATGGAAAACTCATTGGCTTCATTGTTTCCCACATAGGGATTGAAGTAAACCCGGAAAAAATCAAGGCTATCCTAAACATCAAAAGGCTAACTTGTCTCAAAGATGTACAATGATTGACTGGTTGCGTCGCAGCAATTAGTCGATTTGTTAGTCGTCTTGGCGAGAAGGCACTACGTTTGTACAAGTTGTTGAAGAAAACATACAAGTTTGTTTGGGATGATGCAGTAGATACAACACTTCAGGGGTTGAAGTACATACTCTCCTCCCCACCTATATTGGCGGCTCCGGAAGAGTCATAGCCTATGATCCTCTACCTGGCAGCTTCCAACAAGGTCATCAGCCTCGTCATCATGGTAGAGCGAAAGGAAGAAGGACATGAGTACAGAGTCCAAAGGCCAGTCTATTACATTAGCGAGGTCCTGACGGAATCCAATCACAGATACCCTCACTTTAAGAAGCTAGCCTACAGAGTTTTCCTAGGTAGTCGGAAGCTAAGGAACTACTTCCAGGAGCATCCTATGACAGTTGTGAGCAAAGCTCCATTGTCAACCATCATCAACAACTCCGACGCAACAGGGCGCGTAGCGAAGTGGGGAATAGAACTTTCCGCCTTCGACATCAACTACAAAGCCAGAACTTCAATCAAATCTCAGATTTTGGCGGATTTTTTCGTCGATTGGACTGAAGCGCCGGAGGGCACACCTGTGCCGAAACCTGAAGCTTGGGTCATGCACTTTGACGGATCCAAGCAACATCAAGGCTCGGGGCTGGAGTTACCCTGAAGTCACCTACCGGAGAAGAACTGCAGTACATTCTGCAGATTCACTTCGAAGCTACAAATAACATGGCGGAATATGAGGCCCTACTACACGGACTACACATCGCTTAGGAAATTGGGATCAAGCACATAATACGTTGTGGAGATTCTGACCTGGTGGCACAACAAGTAGCCGGAACCTGGAACGCCAGAAACTACATTATGGCGGCTTACATAGACTAAGTTGATGAGATCGCCAAGTGGTTCCTCGGATACGAATTCAAGTACGTCGGAGAGACGACAACACAACGACAGATATGATGTCCAAGATCGGATCCGGCAGGAAACCCATTCCGCCTAGAATTTTCCTTGAGCACCTACGGACACCCTTAGTAAAGGGCGTTAACCCGGAAAACCCAGATGTGGCAGTGTCTCCGGCTAAGGAAGTAATGGTTATCACTTTGGCTTGGACCAAGCCTTACCTAGACTACCTCATCGATCAGAAGCTGCCAGAGGATGAAGTCCTCGCGCGTCAGATCGTTAGACGAACAAGAACCTACACAATAATTGATGGACAACTCTATAAGAGAAGCGCAAATGGAACCTTCCTGAAGTGCGTCTCAAACAAAGATGGCATTGCAATTCTGAGAGAGATACACCTTGGTGATTGCGGGCATCATGCCGCTCCCAGATCCCTCGTTGCAAAGGCTTTCCGGCAAGGATTTTTCTGGCTAACAGGTAAAGAAGAAGCGGAGAAAATAGTCAAGACTTGCCGAGGTTGCCAATACTACGCTGCACAACCTACCGCTCCAGCTCAGGAGCTGAAGACCATCCATATCACTTGGTCGTTCGCGGTCTGGGGGCTAGACATGGTCGGAAAGTTGAAAAGATCATCTCATGGTGGTTTTGAGTATCTCTTGGTCGCTATTGACAAGTTCAGTAAGTGGATCGAGGCCAAATCAGTGAGAAAAGCCGATGGTGCTATGGCACTAAAGTTTGTTTGCACCCTCGTAGTGAGATACGGCATCCCACATAGCATCATCACAGATAATGGCACAAACTTCACGCAGGGAGAACTGAAGGATTACTGCAATGAGATGGGGATCCGACTAGACCTTGCCTCTATGGCACATCCACAATCCAACGGGCAGGTCGAGCGATCCAATGGCCTTATACTAGCCGGAATCAAACCTCGCCTTGAAGAACCATTGTAGCGAGCAGCCGGAGCTTGGGCTGAGGAGTTAGACTCTGTTCTGTGGAGCTTACAAACTACCCCTAACAGGTCAACTGGTTTTACACCTTTCTTCCTAGTATACAGATCTGAAGCAGTGTTACCCTCCGACATTATCCATGATTCTCCGCGAGTTTTCTCCTACAACGAAGAAAGTGCTGATGAGGCTCAAAAGCTATATGTGGACCTGCTCGAAGAAGCTCGGAACCTAGCTGACCAACATTCTACCATCTACCAGCAGAAACTCCGTCGCTACCATAGCCGTTGAGTTCGTATCGCTCGTTTAAGGAATGTGACTTGGTCCTCCGCCTTCGGCAGTTGAAAGAGCATAAGTTGCAATCTCCATGGGAAGGACCTTTCATCATCAGCAAAGTGTTGCACAACGGATCTTACTGCCTCGTTGATATCCGTGAGTTAAAGGATAGACCTGCCCATTGGCATCGGAAACGCAAGAGGGAGGATCCGGGTGACGTATACGATGAAACATACCGTCCTTGGAATATAGCACAGCTACGTCCTTTCCGCACTTAGCAATTTTTGCATTACATACTTTGTAATAGTTATGATACATGATCGATAAAATAAAGCATATGGTTCACTCCTTGAGTGATTTACCTCCTTTACTTGTTCATTTTTGGATCGTGTATGTTTTCCGACTAAAACCGCAGAGCTGGATGTTTCCGCCTAGGCGTGTATAAAAGTTGTGATTTTCAAAATCGTCCATTAGGACGTGAGATTAAGTTTTCTAGTGGACGAGTTTTTTGCAAACTTATGGATTCCTAGTAGCAACTCCCGACACCTTGGTTGGGGGCTTGTTTCCACGGTTATTGACAGATTGCCATTGGGCTTCGTCGCCGTCGGTGAGCGTTTACGGCTAAAGGTCTTCCGGCTCGTGAAGGTCAAATGAGTGAGCCGGAAAACTTAGAAACTAGCACTTGCTTTCAAACAACAAAACATTCATATATAAACAAACAGATAGCAGGATAAGTTTTTTCCGCCCACGACATGCATTTGTTTCGTCCTAACTACTTCAAATACTTAGTCTTAGTACAAACCCTCGAAGGGGCCAAAATGATGCAGCTTAGTGTTTTTTCAGGTTTCACTCTGAAGACTCAGGCTTGTCTTCGTCAGAGGCATGGTAGGTGTTGTCCTTGGCGGATTCGTCGCCTGATTCTTCGCCTGATTGATGTGCGCTGGACCCAGAGCCTTCCTCCTCGTCTTCTTCCTCATCCTCGGCAAAGCCAGCCAGATGATCATGCTTCTCATACCACGACGAGTGGTCCACTCGGTTGGCAAAAAGCGTGTCGAATCTGCGGGTTTCCACGAGGAGATTTTTGACGTTGGTGGCTTTCGGGACTCCGACAGCAATCCTGACAAAGTCCATTGCCCAAAAATGTGCTTTGCACATGGCCAAGGCAGTGGCGGCGGCTCCGCGGGCAGATGATTCTTGCCAATCCCCGATTAGATCCGGCACCATGTTCATCAATTTTGGCATTGTGTCAATGACTGTGGTGCGGGCCTTTTTTAGGGAAAGCCTTCGAGCAATATTCCATCATGCCTCAATCAGATCTTCGAAAGATTTTTTGGCTTCTTCATATGCATCGACGCGAGAGACACCAATATCTTATTTCCATTCAAATCCAAGCAACGCTGATACACACAAAAATATTGTATGGTCAGTTTCTGAGTTGGAAAGAGAAGAATAACATATGCATGCCAGACTCGTGAAGTCCTTACGAAAGATCATTTTGTCAACGTCCGTAGCCTCCGCCTCAGCAACCTTAAGCTTGGACGCCAGAGTCTTCACTCCGTTGTTGTTGTTCTTGAGCTTTTCGGCCATCTCCGACATCTCCTGAGCATGCTTGTCCTCCAGCTCCTGCTTGATTTTAGTCTCATTTTCATGGGACTCCTTGAGGGACTTCTGGAGAGACTCGTGCTCGGACTCCAAAACTTGGAGCTTGGCGGAGATCTCATTGATGGAGGGGCGTTTGTCCTCCAACACGTTCTTGATTTTAGTCTCATTTTCATGGGACTCCTTGAGGGACTTCTGGAGAGACTCGTGCTCGGACTCCAAAACCTGGAGCTTGGCGGAGATCTCATTGATGGAGGGGCGCTTGGCAAGAAGTTATGTAAGGCGGAAAGCAAGTTCAAGTACAAAAATATTCAAGCAACAAAAAGCAAGTGGCGGAACCTACAGTATGGCGGAGACATACCTTCGTTAGTCTTCAGACGGGTTTCGAGGAGTTGGATTGCCTGTCGGTCCTCCGCTTCCTTCTTTTTCGGCCTCTCGTTCTCCGACTTTTGCTCCAGCACCGGCTTGTGCATATCTTTGTGAAGCTTGCGGGTATTCTGTGAAGCAAGTAGTGGGATTGATTAGCCGGAAATTTAAAATCTGGGGGGCTGGTTGCGAAGTTAAAACTATCTTGTGCTAGGAAATTTTAAGTTTCCGCCAAGATCCAGAATTGATGATACAGTTTTAATGTCGGCTTAAAATATTTACTCGGAAAAAATATGTAACCCAATGCTTGGGGGCTAGTGTTACCTAATGCACGGCTTGTTGCTTCATGAAGAAAATGCGGAAATTATCCTCCAAGGTGGCCAGCTCTTGCTGCTCTGGATCCGTCTCTCCCCACACTTCATTCATTAAGTGTGTCACTTCCATGTGGCGTTGGTGTAGGGGAACTCTACGAAGAACCGGAAACAAGTGAGGGTGCGTTGCGGGCGTACCATGAGCACCACTTAGCGTTAATTTCTTTGTGGTATCATTAGCCGTAGCTTCAGCCGAGGTTTCTTCGGGCTCTTCAGGCACATGCTTGGAGGAAGAAGCGCCCTTGCCGGAATCCGCAGTTGGTATCGGATCATCGGCAATGTTGATGACGTTCTTGGGATCCGAGATAGCTGAGGAGGAGGGCTTTGGAGGGACCTCCACTTCTGGAGTAATAGGCATGGAAGCAGGAGAGGGCTTGAGCTTCTTTTTCTGGGGCTTGTTTCTGGCTATCTTGCTGCATATTAATAAGAATATGTCACTTGCCAGATTTTGAGATAGCTTAGAAAAGGTTTAGCCATAGATCAAGTTGTTATCCACGCTTGATGAAGAACTGCTCAATGCTGCCATGTTTGCTGTTGCCGGTGTCAATCTCATTGAGTCGAAGTTTCTCCTTCTCAAGTTTTTTGGTGGCCTTGGCGCTGGGGGCTTCGCGGGCACTCTTGGCTGTCGACCCGGAGGCTGCAACTCTTTTCCGTTTTGCAGGAGGAGCATCTTCGAGATTTTCCGCGTCGGATGTGGCTTCCGGGTTCGACGAGCCGGTATGCAGAATCCGGGTCAAGGTCCCGAGATCCTTCTCCTCGAGGGAGTCAAGCTGATGGGGCATAAGGCCACGTGGGTTGACCGATCTCACGAATTGACCGACGGAAAGGCGGTTGAGAGGAAGAACACGGAGAACACGGCAAAGAACACGAGGAACAGACGCAAGCACACCAACCCGATACAATTCCGGTTTACTCCCGATAGCCCGAACCACTATCCCGATAGAATCTCTCGAGAGAAAGACACGAGGTAGAATCCCGAGAGAAAGATCGGTATACGATCGGTAGAATCACGAGTGAGAGACCGGCGGTAGAATCACAAGCGCGAGAGACTAATCATATAAGGAGTGCCTTGTACAATAGATTTGGTAATCTAAGGAGGGGGTTTCCCTAATCCCAAAGGGATGGTGGAGGCATGAGCCTAATTCTCTCAAGTTCATTCCTAGTCTAACCTCATGAAGGGAGGGGGTAGTTGAGAACCTTTATATAGGGATCCACTAAAGGAGGGGTAGTTTAGGCATACAAGGGAATAGAGGTACATAGTGCGGAGCATTCCGGCGGTAAGACCGGTGGTGCCGGGCTGGGCGCCGGTATGGCTCGGCAAGCGTTTCGGCGTGCCGGTTCGTGCACCGGTAGGGTTCGGTGTGGGGGCCAGTGATAAGGCAAAGGTGTCTGATCTTTCGATGAGATGTTGATAATTCGATTTGTTAGTGGAGTTCGTGCTTGACGATCCGACTACACGGACAAAGCTCGTGCGCCAATGCAATCGCTAGGACAATCTCCGGGAGTTACTGATCTTGCGGGAGCACGATCAGCCTGACCAACAAGGGTCTTAATTCCTACCTGAAATCGAGAACAAGTAAGAACTAAAGATGCAATCAGAATATTGCGAATAGAGATGAAATCTTGATTGATAATGGTGGGATTCCGAATAGTCGGTCTTGTTCTGGGCGTTGGCCTCAAAAGAAGTACACGTAGTTGCAGCAATTGGCTAACTTTTAATCTAATCAAAATCCAAGTTCTAATGACGGCTACAGAGGGATATATATGGGGGAAGTGAAGGGATTTTCGTCCAACCAGCTAGGGTTGGCCAAAAACACCCCTAAATGGGCCTTCCTCCACTTATATGGCCTCTTAAAATCCCCTAAAATACCTAATCCGAAAATACATGGGCCTGGCCCATTAAATAAGGTGACACAACACCAAAAATAACTCTTTGGACGAATTTTATGATGGAGTAACTTGTATAATTCATCCAAACATCGTTGCTTCACTATGGTGGCTTCAATGTTCTGAAATCCTCGCTTGCAACGCCATCCTGAATCCTTGCAGGTCTGCTGCCATCTCCATGCATGTTCCTAATCTTGGCGTCCATGCTAGATCCATTCCTAAATAATATAAATACATTTGATTTAGGCAGCATCATATTCTCATATATATTAGGAAGGATTCCTAGTAACGAAGGTACCTGAGATGTGGTTGTAGGAGTATTGGTTGTATCTATCATAGCGATGTCCTCATCATCCTCCCCAACTTAAATTGAAGTCGTCCTCGACGTAGTCTCATCTTTTGCACCAAAATATGCCTTCAACTCGCAGGTAATCATGTCCTCATCAGCCAGCGGCTGTGGTTTCACTAGGTCTTCTTCCGTCTCCTCTTCCATGTTTTTGTTACATCGGCCTTGAGTCCTCGGGTCTCCATGACATCCTTGCTTCCCTCCGTACTTGTCGAAGTGTCCCTATGATAGACATAAGACGAAGTATGAAGTAGCATACCATTCCATAAAGTTGATTGTAGGCACGCATAAAGGAGAAGATTCACCTTTGTATGACGTGTCGATGTTGACACACATGATGCGGTGGAGACCGAAGGTCGGGCTACATCATCTCCCCCCACTTGAAAAAGAGTCGTCCTCGATGATAACTCATCATGAATGGGTAGAGGAGGTAGATGAAAACAACTCTTGAACGTCCCTTCACTAGTCATGAGCCCTATCAATAGCACAAGAGAAGCAAAGCAACACTCAAAGAGTAGCCAAAGTTCAACGGTTGTAGAGGAAGCTCATAAGTAGAAGGATGTCACCTTAGCATAATGTCGGTGTGCTCTCATCGCAAGATCATGTGTAGTAGCCGTGTTGATGCACTTGTGGAAGTAGCTCTCTAGAGCTCGTTTCGTCAACTCATGCTCCGTAGAGGTTGACGTTGTCATTCTTGTACCTACATACATAATAGATAAAACAAAGAACATGTGGGGCATGGTATATGAACACATCATCCATCATGATGCTCCATTTCTTTTGCACATCACCATTAGCATTAAGCAAAGCATCATAATAGATATGGTGAATATGCGGTGTAAACATGGGAAACATGGACATTGCAAAGTTCCCAAAATTTGAGAGAGATATGGGGCAATCTCATTCACAAGCATATTAACATCATTGCAAACCAAGCATTGGAAAGAACAATAGTTCAACATTTTGGTTGCGTTAATGGGAGAATATTGCAAGCATGTAGCACAAAACATGTTCAAGGTTTTGTCATAGCATGGCATGATGAATTTGTCACAAGCAACTACTTCCACATGATCAACAATGATGGTATCACAAGTATCACAAGGGAGCGTGAAAGAAGCATATGACATAGCAATAGGCTCATCAATATCATGCATGCACTCACAATTCATCATGTCCACAAGTGGGATCATGGCATCATCAACACCCATATACGTACCTTTGTAGTCCCGCTCATATGAGGTAGGTGTTGTGGAAGTGGTAGGCTCCATGTGGCCTCCATGTTCATCTTCAAGCAAGCATGGTGTGATATCATCGTCTTCATGCACCATGTACATCTTCTCCATGATCGGCGCTTCATCATCCATGGAACCTAGTGCAACATGAGAAGACACAATAGAGGGAGAGGTTAAGGTGTTAGAAAATAAAATGGCCTCCATGGACCTATCAACTACCTCTCTCAACTCACTCGGTGTATCCCTCATGTCCTCCAAATGGAAGCACTCAATCTCACATATGGGGTGGGAGTCACTCAACTCACTATCACTCTCCCAAGTGGGCTAAGTGGCTCTCATGCTCACATGGGATTGGTACCATCTCATCATTCAAGCATATAGGAGTAGGCTTGGTTTTCTCATCTCCATGCGCCTCCTTGGTTGAAGGGAAATTCCCATGGTCAACCATCTCAACTCCATCGCCTCCCAAATCGATCTTCATGGCGGCTTTGGCATTCATCTTGTCAAAGTATAGCTACTTGGCGCTTGGCGTTGTGCATTGCCACGTCATGTGACCCTTGTCCTTGCACACATCACATAGGAGATTGGGATATTCCCATGGATAGTGGCCTTGTTTCTTGCACTTGTAGCATCGGAGTCCATAGGCATATGACGATGTAGGGGCCATTGTGGTGGTGGCACAAGAAGTGGAAGTCACCTTATGAGGAAGGTCCGCTAGATGTGCACTTGCCATCCTTGGAGTGGTAGACACCCTATGATGGTGTTTGTCGCCTTCATGTCGAGTGTCGTTGCCTATTCGACGGTGCCTCAGAGGAGGGATCCTCACGAGGGGGAGAAGAAGTAGGGGCCATTGGGCAGAGAGTCCTCGGGACGGTGGTACGCGATTTACCCAGCTTCGGAACACCTGCTCGAAGACAGGGCCTACTGCTGCTTGTCTGGAATTATCTGGGCGCTTTCGCGTTGTTACAATGAGTTGTGGTTGTGCCTCTAGGGCTCCCAGGATCCGGCTTATAAGGCGCATGGATCTAGGGTTTACACGGAGAGTCCTAGCCGGAATACAAGTTGCCTAACTACGGAATATCTTGCCGTGTACGTCAAGGATCCGCCTTCCCTCGTGTCGTATCGATCCGGCTACCCCTGATGGGCCAGAGACCGGATCCGACTCCCAATGTTGGTTTGGTGGATCCGGCTCCTGGTTCCTGGGCTAGACTTCATCCATCTTGATCCACAACAATTGGGCCGCCCGATGGGCCTCATGCCCATCACCGTCTATGGCCACCCGGGCTTGCCGGATCTAGGCACTGTCAATGGTACACCCATGAAGTATACCTACAACAGTAGCCCCAGAGTTCTTCGATTCACCTCTTGTTTCAGCCTTGTGGAATCATCTTAGCTCCGACAATCCTCTCGGTTACATGGGGAAACTTGAAGAACTCCAACTTCATGATTTCTTCTTTTCCAGCTTTCATGCCGGAAAAAACCTTTATCCCGCGGGACTTCATCCATCGACATCATTTTTACAACGTGTCTCCGGGTTACTCCATAACGGTTGGTTGTTTTTAAATTGTCACCCGGAACCTCGAAAGGTTCAAACGGTTCCGCCAATCTTGGCGCCATTTTCGGGCGATTTGAGCGGTAACTTATCCTTAGCCATTTTTACCGCTTAGGGTTTTCGAGACGTGTCAACCATCCAACGGTGCGACGCTTGCGTTCTGACCACAGGATGCGGAGCACGAATCTCTTCCCCCAGCCTATAAATATCTCACCGTTCACCCCTAATCACCCATTCACCTCCCTTCCCACCTCTCAGCACAGCGCCGCCTCTGAGCTCCTCCTCCACCGTACCGGAGTTCGCCGGAAGATCGCCGGAGTCCGAACGCCGCCGTGAGGGGTTCATCGAGTTCGTCCAGTTCTTAAGTTCGGCGAGCCACCGCAGCAAAAACCTCACCGCCGGCGACTCCGACCACCGCGGAAACCATTCCGGTAAGTCCTTCTAGCTTTAGCCTTTTCGCCGTTCTTGGTAGGGATGAGTAGGGTGTAAAAAACGGATCCGTCTAAAGTTAGTTATCTCGCATTTTCTCGTAGATGTCTTCTTCGACTCCGCCTCCAACCTCTGAACCAATCCTGGCAACCCCAATCTCCTCCGCTCCTCCACCTTCGTCCCATTTAGCTGGAACCCTCAAAGGATTCCGGCAAAAACATTGAAGGGACGTCGCCAACCCGGAAGAACCGCCGGGGCAGAACAGATGGAGAAGAAGGCGGAACAGGCGCCGCTAAGAAATCTAAGGCTCCCTCTCGAGACAGCGAAGCCAAAGGGAAATGGTGGCCCTGCACCACCACAGAGACGAGCTCCACAACCTCGAGGCGGAGGGTTTCTTGAGGCCCGGATCCTGGCGGACGATTCCGGTTCTCTGGCTCCAGCTCCCGAAGCCGGAGAATGGGTGGTGACCAAGGCACTTATCGAGCGCGGATTCTCATTCCCGCCCAGCGATTTCTTCTCCGAAATCCTGAAGACGTACGAGCTCCAGCCAACAGCATATTCCTCCGAAAGCAACTTGGCCATAGGAGTCAAGGGCCACGTGAAGGTTGTTGGTGGAGGAGTGTAGTGCGGCGCAACACCGGATTTCCGGCGCCAACGTGGAACCTGCACAACACAATCAATTTTGCCCCAACTTAATAGTGAGGTTGTCAATCTCAGCGGCTTGCTGAAAACAAAGGATTAAACGTATGGTGTGGAGAATGATGTTTGTTTGCGAAGAACAGTAGAGAACAGAGATTGCAGTAGATTGTATTTCAGATGTAAAAGAATGGACCGGGGTCCACAGTTCACTAGTGGTGTCTCTCCAATAAGATAAATAACATGCTGGGTGAACAAATTATAGGTGGGCAATTGACAAATAAAGATTCATATACATATCATGATGATCACTATGAGATTTAATCAGGGCATTACGACAAAGAACATAGACCGCCATCCAGCATGCATCTATGCCTAAAAAGTCCACCTTCAGGGTAGCATCCGCACCCCTTCCAGTATTAAGTTGCAAACAACGGACAATTGCATTAAGTATGGTGCGTAATGTAATCAACACAAATATCCTTAGACAAAGCATTGATGTTTTATCCCTAGTGGCAACAGCACATCCACAACCTTAGAACTTTCTGTCACTGTCCCAGATTCAATGGAGGCATGAACCACTATCGAGCATAAATACTCCCTCTTGGAGTTACAAGTATCAACTTGGCAGAGCCTCTACTAGCAACGGAGAACATGCAAGAACATAAACACCACATATATGATAGATCAATAATCAACTTGACATAGTATTCTATATTCATCGGATCCCACCAAACACAACATGTAGCATTACAAATAGATGATCTTGATCATGTTAGGCAGCTCACAAGATCTAAACATGATAGCACAAGAGGAGAAGACAACCATCTAGCTACTGCTATGGACCCATAGTCCAAGGATGAACTACTCACGCATCAGTCGGAGGCGGGCATGGTGATGTAGAGCCCTCCGGTGATGATTCCCCTCTCAGGCAGGGGCCGGGATCTCCTGAATCCCCGAGATGGGATTGGTGGCGGCGGCGTCTTGTAGCCTTTTTCCATATCGTGGCTCTCGGTAATAGGGTTTCGCGACGGAGAGTTTAAGTAGGCGGAAGAGCGCGGGTCGGTGGAGGCACGAGGGCCCCACACCATAGGGCGGCGCGGGCCCCACCACTGCCACGCGTGTGGTGTGGGCGCCTCGTCGCCCCACCTCGTATGCTCTTCGGTCTTGTAAGCCCCTTGGAAAAATAAGACCACTGACGTTGATTTCGTCAATTAAGAATATTTCCTTTGTAGGATTTCTGAAACCAAAAACAGCAGAAAACGAAAAGTGGCGCTTGACATCTTGTTAATAGGTTAGTGCCGAAAAATGCATAATAATGATGTAAAGTATGTATAAAACATGTGAGTATTGTCATAAAAGTAGCATGGAACATAAGAAATTATAGATACGTTTGAGACGTATCAAGCATCCCCAGCTTAGTTCCTACTCTCCCTCGAGTAGGTAAACGATAAAAACAATAATTTCTGAAGTGACATGCTACCAACACAATCTTGATCAACATTGTTGTAAAGCATATGAGGTGAATGAAGTGATTCAAAGCAATAGATTGCTAACAAAAATATAATGACTAAACAATTGAATCATATAGCAAAACTTTTCATGAATAATACTTTCAAGACAAGTATCAAAAAGACTTGCATAAGAGCTAACTCATAAAGCAATAGATTCAAAGTAGAAGGTTTTGAAGCAACACAAAGGATGATTAAGTTTCAGCAATTTCTTTCAACTTGTAACATGTATATCTCATGGATAATTGTCAACATAAAGTAATATAACAAGTGCAATAAGTAAACATGTAAGAATCAATGCACACAGCTAACACAAGTGTTTGCTTCTAAGATAGAAAGAAGTAGGTAAACTGACTCAACATAAAGTAAAAGAATGGCCCTTCGCAGAGGGAAGCATGGATTACTATTTTTGTGCTAGAGCTTTTATTTTGAAAACATAGAAACAATTTGTCAACGGTAGTAATAATTCATATGTGTTATGCATAAAACTTCCTACAAGTTGCAAGCCTCATGCATCGAATACCAATAGTGCTCGCACCTTGTCCTAATTAGCTTGGATTTACATGGATTATCATTGCATAACATATGTTTCAACCAAGTGTCACAAAGGGATACCTCTATGCCGCATGTACAAGGTCCAAGGAGATAAATCGCATTTGATTTCTCGTTTTTAATAGATCTCAACTTAGGACATCCATACCGGGACAACATAGAAAACAAATAATGGACTCCTCTTTAATGCGTAAGCATTCAACAACAGATAATATTCTCATAAGAGATTGAGGATGAATGTCCAAACTGAAAACTTCCACCATGATACATGACTTTGGTTAGCGGCCCAATGTTCTTCTCTAACATATGCATACTCAAACCATTTGATCATGATAAATCACCCTTACTTAAGACAAGACGAACATGCATAGCAACTCACATGATATTCAACAAGGTGTAAAAAGTTGATGGCGTCCCCAGAAACATGGTTACCGCTCAACAAGCAACTTATAAGAACTAAGATACATAGCTACATATTCATCACCACAATAGTTTTTAAGCTATTTTCCCATGAGCTATATATTGCGAAGACAAAGGAATGAAATTTTAAAGGTAGCACTCAAGTAATTTACTTTGGAATGGCAGAAAAATACCACATAGTAGGTAGATATGGTGGACACAAATGGCATGGGTTTTGGCTCAAGGTGTTTGGATGCACGAGAAGCATTTCCTCTCAGTACAAGGCTTTGGCTAGCAAGGTTGTTTGAAGCAAACACAAGTATGAACAGGTACAACAAAACTTACACAGAACATATTGCAAGCATTATAAGACTCTACACTGTCTTCCTTGTTGTTCAAACACTTTACCATAAAATATCTAGACCTTAGAGAGATCAATCATGCAAACCAAATTTCAACAAGCTCTATGGTAGTTCTCCACTAATAGATTTAAGCTACATGATGCAAGAGCTTAAACATGATCTATGAGAGCTCAAAACAATTGCCAAGTATCAAATTATTCAAAACAATATGAAGCATTTTAATTCCAACCAAATAGCAATCAACGAAGCAATTTTCAGCCTTCGCCATGAACATTAAAGCATAACTAAGAACACAAGTGTTCAAATGAAAAAGCGGAGCGTGTATATCTCCAATAACAAGGATGGTGGGATCCAACTTTATTCAAACCAAAACAAAAATAAAAGCAAACAGACGCTCCAAGTAAAGAACATAAGATGTGATGGAATAAAAATATAGTTTCACTAAAGTGACATGATAAGTTGTCGATGAAGGGGATGCCTTGGGCATCCCCAAGCTAAATGCTTGAGTCTTCTTAAAATATGCAGGGATGAACCACGGGGCATCCCCAAACTAGACTTCCTCTTCTTGATCATATTGTATCATCATCTTCTCTTGACCCTTGAAATCCTCCACACCAAACTTAAAGCAAACTCATTAGAGGGTTAGTGCATAATAAAAAATTCACATATTCGGAGGTGACATAATCATTCTTAACACTTCTGGACATTGCACAAAAGCTACTGAAAGTTAATGGAACAAGGAAATCCATTCAACATAGCAAAGAGGCAATACGAAATAAAAGGCAAGAATCTGTCAAAACAGAACAGTCTGTAAAGACAAATTTTTCTGAGAGGCACTTAACTTGCTCGGATGGAAAAACTCAAAACTAATGAGAAGTTGCGTACATATCTGAGGATCACGCACGTAAATTGGCAGATTTTTGATTCTTCTACAGAGGAAGAAGGACGAGAATTCGTGACGAAAAGAAAATCTGTTTGCAACGCGATAATCCAAAAATCTAGTATCAACCTTACTATAGAGACTTACTTGGCACCAAAAACATGATAAGGAGAGGTTTTGCTACAGTAGTAACAACTTCAAGACTCAACAATACAGTAGTAAAAATAAAACAGGGGTTATCTCCCAAGAAGTGGTTTTCTTTAACGCCTTTCAGCTAGGCGCAGAAAGTGCAAATCAAGTAACATCAAGAGAAGCATCAACATCTTAATTTGTTCTAATAATAAGGCAACATCATTCTCTTTCTAGGGAAGTGTTTCATACCTTTCTTGAGAGGAAATTGATACTTAATATTTCCTTCTTTCATATCAATAATAGCACCAACAGTTCAAAGAAAGGGTCTTCCCAAGACAATAGGACAAGATGCATTGCATTCAATATCCAAGAAAACAAAATCAAAAGGGGACAAGGTTATTGTTAATAGTATACAAACATTATCAATCTTCCCCAAAGGGTTTCTTTAGAGAATTATCAGCAAGATTAACATCCCAATATATAACAATTTTTCAATGGTGGCAAGTCAAGCACATATCATAAACTTTCTTAGGCATAACAGAAATACTTGCACCAAGATCACATAAAGCATTACAATCAAAATCATTGAATTTCATCTTAATGATGGGCTCCCAACCATCTTCCAACTTCCTAGGAATAGAAGCTTCAAGTTTAATTTCTCTTCCCTAGCTTTAATGAGAGCATTTGTAATATGTTTTGTAAAGGCTAAATTTATAGCACAAGTCATTAGGACTTCTAGCAAGTTTTTGTAAGAACTTAATAACTTCAGTAATATGACAATCATCAAAATCTAAACTATTATGATCTACAGCATTCTGAAAAATTTCAGCACTATTATCACAAACAGTTTCAGCAGTTTCAGGCAATTTTGCACGCTTTGTACTAGGAGTAGAAACATTGCCAACACCAATTATTTTACCATTGATAGTAGGAGGTTTAGCAACATATGAAGAATCAACATTACTAGTGGTGGTAATAGTCCAAACTTTAGCTGCATTATTCTCTTTAGGAAGTTTTTCTTTTTCTTCTCTATCCCACCTAGCATGCAATTCAGCTAACATTCTAATATTATCATTAATTCGAACTTGGATGGCATTTGCTGTAGCAGAAAATTTTGTATCATTATCCTCAGGTTTAGCAGCCATTTTATTAATTAAAAAAGATTTGATTCAGACATATATGAGATTCGATTTTCAGCATTTGAAAGTTTAGTTTGCAAACCATAAATTTTCACATTCAAATTTTCAAGTTGATTTCCTATATTTTTCAACAAGGCGGATTGTTCATTCATAGTTTTAGTAAACAATTGATTTTGCTCATCATATTGTGATTGCATAAAGCTCTTAGTAGTTCTTTCAATTTCCAGTATCTTTTCCTCACTAGGCAAAACAGATCTACCATAATAATTACCATAACCACTACCATTATTAGAAGGATATGGCATAATTGTTGTTGAAATTATTATGCTTAATGAAATTCACATCAACATGCTCTTCTTGAGCAACCAATGAAGCTAAAGGAACAGTATTAGGATCAATATGAGATCTACCATTTGCAAGCATAGACATAATAGCATCAATCTTATCACTAAAAGAAGAGGTTTCTTCAACAGAATTTACCTTCTTACCTTGAGGAGTTCTTTCAGTATGCCACTCGGAGTAATTGATCATCATATCATCAAGAAGCTTTGTTGCGGCGCCTAAGGTGATGGACATAAAAGTACCTCCAGTAGTTGAATCTAATAGGTTCCGTGAAGAAAAATTCAGTCCTGCATAAAAGGTTTGGATGATCATCAAGTAGTTAGTCCATGGGTAGGGCAATTCTTTACCAAAGATTTCATTCTTTCCCATGCTTGAGCAACATGTTCATTATCCAATTGCTTATTCATAATGCTACTTCTCAAAGATATAATCTTAGCAGGAGGATAATATTTACCAATAAAAGCATCTTTACATTTAGTCCATGAATCAATAATATTTTTAGGCAAAGAAAGAAACCAATATTTAGCTCTTCCTCTTAAGGAGAAAGGAAACAATTTCAGTTTTATAATATCACCATCTATATCCTTATACTTTTGCATTTCACAAAGTTCAACAAAATTATTAAGATGGGCAGCAGCATCATCAGTACTTACCAGAAAATTGCTCTCTCATAACAAGATTCAGTAAAGCAGGTTTAATCTCATAAAATTCTGCTGTAGTAGTAGCAGGTGGAGCAATAGGAGTACTTATAAAATCATTATTATTTGTGCTGGTGAAATCACACAGCTTAGTATTTTCAGGAGTACCCATTGTAGCAATAATAAAAGTAAACTAAGCAAACAAAATAAAGTAAAAACAAGTAACTAATGTTTTTGTTTGATATAGAGCAAGTAAACAAGAAAATAAAGCAACTAATTTTTTGTATTTTTGATATAAAGCAAACAAGGCAGAAAATAAAATAAAGTAAAAACAAGAAAAAAACAAATTAAAGAGTTGGATGTGGAAGACTCCCTTGCAGCGTGTCTTGATCTCCCCGGCAACGGCGCAGAAAAGAGCGATAACGCGTGAAGCACACGTCCATTTAGAGACCCCAGAGGAAGGTGTGATGCGTACAACAGCAAGTTTTCCCTCAGTAAGAAACCAAGGTTATCGAACCAGTAGGAGTCAAGGGCCGCGTGAAGGTTGTTGGTGGAGGAGTGTAGTGCGGCGCAACACCAGTGATTCCGGCGCCAACGTGGAACCTGCACACAACACAATCACAGTACTTTGCCCCAACTTAACAGTGAGGTTGTCAATCTCAGCGGCTTGCTGAAAACAAAGGATTAAACGTATGGTGTGTAGAATGATGTTTGTTTGTGAAGAACAACAGAGAACAGAGATTGCGGTAGATTGTATTTCAGATGTAAAAGAATGGACCGGGGTCCCCAGCTCACTAGAGGTGTCTCTCCAATAAAATAAATAACATGCTGGGTGAACAAATTACAGGTGGGCAATTGAAAAATAAAGATTCATATACATATCATGATGATCACTATGAGATTTAATCAGGGCATTACGACAAAGAACATGGACCGCCATCCAGCATGCATCTATGCCTAAAAAGTCCACCTTCAGGTTAGCATCCGCACCCCTTCCCGATTATTAGAGATTGCAAACAACGAGACAATTGCATTAAGTATAATTAAATAATGTAATCAACACAAATATCCTTAGACAAAGCATTGATGTTTTATCCTAGTGGCAACGACACATCCACAACAGCAGAACTTTCTGTCCTTTCCAGATTCAATGGAGGCATGGACCCACTATCGAGCATAAATACTCCCTCTTGGGTTACAAGTATCAACTTGGCCGGAGCCTCTCTAGCAACGGAGAACATGCAAGAACATAAACAACACATATATGATAGATCCATAATCAACTTGACATAGTATTCCATACCATATTCATCGGATCCCACCAAACACAACATGTGGCATTACAAATAGATGATCTTGATCATGTTGGGCAGCTCACAAGATCTAAGCATGATAGCACAAGGAGAAGACAACCATCTGGCTACTGCTATGGACCCATAGTCAGGGGTGAACTACTCATCAATCCGGAGGCGGGCATGGTGATATAGAGCCCTCACATTGATTCCCCTCTCCGTACAGTCTTGGACGATCTCTGAATCCCAAGAGATGGGATTGGCCCGGCGCGCGTCTCGGTAACTTTTCCGTATCGTGGCTCTCGTAATAGGGTTTTCGCGATGGAGAGTTTAAGTAGGCGGAAGGGGCGAGGGTCGGTGGAGGCACGGGGCCCCACACCATAGGGGGCGCGGGCCCCACCCTAGCCGCGCGGCCTGTGGTGTGGGCGCCCTCGTCGCCCCACCTGTGTCTCTTCGGTCTTCGGAAGCTCCGTGGAAAATAAGACAGTGGGCTTTTCGTCCAATTCAGAGAATATTTCCTTTGTAGGATTTACCGAAGCCAAAAAACGATAGAAAACAGGAACTAGCGCTTCGGCATCTTGTTAATGGGTTAGTGCCGGAAAATGCATAGTAATGATGTAAAGTATGTATAAAACATGTGAGTATTGTCATAAAAGTAGCATGGAACATAAGAAATTATAGATACGTTTGAGCCATATCACATGACCCGATTTCTTCATGCAAATCTGAGAAGCGTACTGTTCTGACCCACAATGTTCGCCCAACAGCATATTGGCCATCGGCAACCACGTCCCACGCTTTGTGAAGGCTACCTCAGATGACCCCCGATCTATCTCTTTTCCAATACTACTTCTCCGTCAAGAAGGAGAAAGTTTCGCAAACTTTTTCACTTGCAGCCGGAGCATCACGTTCAAGCTCGAGTCACGACACATCTACCCGCACACAGACCACCATGGTCATGAAGTGCAGTCCAGGCTTCTTCTATGAAGAGCCGTCTCGATGCAGCTGGCTCAAAGGTGCTGCCGGGTTCAAAGATGGTCCGCCAGCGATACTCCCACCTGGACCCGGTGCCTCATCTATCCAAGTCTCCTCAAATGGCCAAGGCGGTCGGGCGGATGCCTGGCTGTCGAAAGATGAGTACATCGGGGAAAGGAATCGACCATGTCCTGGTTCACTAAGCGGATCCAGCCTCCGTTCCAGTACACGGGGCGTGATGACCTTATGCGCGCCTCCAAGGACAACCTCTCCGCCGACGCCTTGGATAAGCGGATCCGGGTGTTGCTCAAAGTGCCGCGTGATCTCCGGATCCACGTGTGCAATATCGACATCCACACCAACGGCTCCGGGACCGCGGTACGTTCCTTTGTCTCAACCGTCGGTTCCTTTTAGTCTTTGCGAAATTCGTCTAAGTGTTGGCTGTGTGACTTAGCTTGAGGCCCTCGAGGAAAAAGATCTCGGAACTCTCACCCAGGTCCCTCACGCGGGCAACACCGACCTGGAGGTCGCGTCCGACGCAGAGGCTCCTGAAGCTCCGGCTCCCTCCAAGAGGAAGAGGGGTGCTTCCTCCGGCTCCGGCCGAGCCGCCAAACGTGCCCGCGAAGTGCCCAGCACCGCGGCTACCCGGAAAGAGGAGGCGGAGAATAAGCGCCTCAAACTTATTGACACCGGCAATTAATCCCAGCCCAACATCGATCAGTTTTTTATGTTGTCCGGGTAAGTACATGATTTCCGTCTAAAATTCTTTTGCTACTGTAAGCCAGCATATGCTAAGTGTTATGCCTTCCTTGTATTGCAGCAAAAGTTCCGGAAGCAAGCCCCCAAGAACCCCAAGAAGAAAGCCAAGCCTTCCCCTGCCACGATGCCCATTACGCCGGAGAGTGGAGGTTCCGCCAAAAGCTTTCTTCATCCGCTATGCCGGATCAAGAACGTCATCAACCTTCGAGTGACCTTCCCTGAGAACCGATAGGAATCCGGCAAAGGCCCGAATCCGGCAGGGAGAATCAGATGAGTTGCTTCACTCGTCTCATCCTCCACACCAGAAGATCGAAGCGTTACCTCCTTTGAAGCTACGACCATGATACCAAACAAAGATTCTTCTTGAGTGGTGCAGGCTGAGTACGCCCCAAGCACCCACACTTTTTTACGGTTCTCCAAAAAGTTCCCCTTTCATGTGACAGCAGAGTTTCATCTGATGAATGAAGTGTGGGGAACCCGAAAATAGAGCAACAAGAGCTGACGACACTTGAGGGCAATCTCAAGATCTTTTTCGCCAAGCATAAGAACGCGCGCCAGGTAACACTAGCCCCCAATCATTGGTTTAGACATTTCCGAGTAACATGTGTGAGCTGATGCTTTAACTGTAAATCTTGGCGAAATCTTAAAATTTTCCTAGCACAAGGATTTTAACTTCGCGTCCAGCCCCACATATTTTCAAATTTTAGGCTAACCTTTTTTATTTTCTTCACAGAACACCCGCAAGCTGCACGAAGATCTGCGCGTGCTTGTGCTGGAGCAGAAGATGGAGATCGAAGGGCTACACAAAAACTATGCAGAGAGCCAGAAGGCGATTACAATCCCGGAGACCCGTGTGAAGAACCATGAAGGTAAGGATTCCGGCCTTGCCCCAAGCTTCTCAACGCATTCTCGATGTGAACAAGTGTAGTATATAACTCATGTTTTTACTTTCCTTCGGAAAAGAGACTTGCCAACCGCCCCTCCGTAAGTGAAATTTACTGCCCGAGCTTGAGATCCTGAAGGCCGAGCATGACTCCTCCAAAAAGTTCCTCAAAAGAATCCTCTCAAAATGAAACGGAGAAGCGAAGAAAGTGCTCGAGGAGAAGCATGCTCAGGCCATGTCGGAACTTGCTGATAGGCTCAAGAAAAGCAACCAGAGAGTCAAGACTCTGGCATCAAAAGCAAAGGCTTACGAGACAGAGGCGGAGAATATTGACAAAATGATCTTCCGTAAGGACTTCACATTTATTCCGGCTTCTTCATATTTCTCATCCTGCCTTCGTTGTAGAAAAAACTGATCATGCCACTTTTCAGCATCTCTTGGATTCGAATGGACCAAAGAGTCTACCCTCAGCAGGACGGAGGCGTATGAAGAAGCGCAGAACTCCATTGACGATCTTTTCGAAGCTTGTCGGGGAATCGCCAAGTCCCTATCCCTGAAGAGGGCCGGAACCACACTCATCGACCGAATGACCAAGCTTATGCGGATGGTGCCGGATCTCATCAAGGATTGGCAGGAATCTTCGTCCCGCGGAGTTGCCTCCATCACCTTGGAGATGTGCAAAGCGCACTTCCCCACCATGAGCTTCGCGAGTGTTGCGCGTGGAGTTTCGAAGGGCACCAATATCAAGGCCGCCCTCGCGGAAACCCAAGGATACGACAGGCTGTTTGCCGGGCGAGTTAATCACTCTTTTTGGTATAACAAGTATGCGCTTCCCGATGGTTTTTCCGACGCCGAGGACGACGAAGACGATGAAGACGTCGAAGAAGGCTCCGGATCCTGCGCGAACCACTCAAATGAAGGCTCCGGTGATGGTTCCGGCGAGGGCTCCGCTTATGAAGCTTCGGAGGATGAAGAGCAATCCTCCGATTAAATCTTGTTAAAAACAAAGAAATGCATCATTTTGACCCCTGAGTGGGTTTG
>JAUUTY010001310.1:0-68750 GCA_030979885.1 Lolium multiflorum
GGTCCACCACATACAAACAAGTGGGCCGCCAACAAAAACAAGGTCGCCAAAACACAGTGGGTCCCATTTCGCAAAGGGCCGGCCCATTTAGTATGGGCACTAATTGATATGAAGAAGCGGGTCGTCACAAAGAGGCGGTCGGCCAAAAACACGTGGGTCCCACTTTCCTCGCAAAGGGCCGCCTTAATTAGTATGTGGGTCCACCATATAGTAGGCTTCTTACTCAACAAGACAAAGTGGGCCGGCCAAAATGCAGGTCCCACTTTCCTCTTAAAGGCCGGCCCATTTAGTATGTGGGACCACCATATAGTAGGCTGTGGCCTACCAACACGATAGTGGGTCGGCCAAAACACACGTGTGGGTCCCACTTTCCCGTTAAAGGGCCGGCCCAACTAGTATGGGTCCACCATATAGCAAGTGGGCCGGCCCAACAAGATAGTGGGCCGGGCCAAAAACACAGGTGGGTCCCACTTTCCTCTTGAAGCGCCGGCCCATTTATTTTGTGGGGTCCACCAAAAAGCAAATGGGCTGGCCCAACTAATTAGTGGGCCGGCCCAGTAGTTGGTGGGGTCCACCTTAAAGCAAGTGGGCCAGCCCAATTAGTGTGGGGTCCACCGTAAATCAAATGGGCTGGCCCAAGAAGTAAGTGGGCCAGCCCGTTTAGTTGCTGTTTATATGCCGGCATAATATGCGCTTTAGGATTTTGCGGGCAGGCACATATGTGATTTCGCTTAATAGGGCCGTTTAAGGGATGGGAATTCGTGATTTAGATACTGAGAATATTTACGCAGCATTGATTTCTGTCGGATAGCCTCACTTACCACAAGCACCAAAGAAAAAATGCGCGAAAGAACTATAAAAACTAACTAAATATTACATCAGCTGCAAGGCATTGAAAAAAATATTACAGAACCCAAAGAAATTGAATGGTAATTAAACCTAGCAATACAATGAAGCGATCCGGCAATCTTTTAAGTTGTCCATGCAGCACCTATATCTGAAACAAAGACATTACAAGTTAAGACAACAACAATGGAAAGGCAAAGACACTACAATATTGTTTGGCAAAGAATTTGGAACTCATCATTTCGTCATTATAACAAGATCATTGTAATGCGCACAATAAGCAAACAAAGAGTGCATGCCGCATACCAACAGCCAATATAACAGAGCATGTTAGAATGAAACAGCAGACTTACTACTGTCGAGTCCCATGCAAACCAACATGTTCAGGGAGTACAAAATTGGCATGAACAACATAGTAGCAGGCCATAAATTTTTGTAACAACGACTGAGCAAGATGAAGTTATGATGGCTACATCTACAGAGCAGGGAATGTAAACCAAAAATAGAAGTTACAATGGCAAAAGCTAAAGAGGAGGGAATGTGAACCAACATGTGCCAAGTGCAATTACTTCATTTTGGCCGTGAACTAAATAATACTCCTGAACTTATAGTGAAGGGGATGCAAATCAAGATGTTTCGGGATATAAACTTGTAATGAGCAACACATGGAGGATAGTTAATGCTGGAGCTTAGGATGGACCAGATACAGAATATAGTGGGATCACCTGTGAACTTGTATAAGAGGGAATGCAAACCAAAATGTTCAAACAGCTTTCCATATGTGAGCGTCATGCCAAGTCAGAGAAACAAGTCAATAATGCAGCTTTTGAAGAACAAGATGGCACGCAAAATTATTATCTAGTAGTATGACAAGTTTATTTGTACTACAGGCTAGATAGCAGAGTGATAGCATGCCAAACTAAGTCCTTACTTTGTTAGCTTACAATGAACTAGATACAAAACAATGGCATCACCTGTAGTACAGGGAATGCAAGCCAACATGTTCATGGAGTAAAAAATTGGCACAAACAACATAGTAGCAGGCCATAATTTTTGTAACAACGACTGAGCAAGATAAAGTTATGATGGCTAGATCTACAGAGCAGGGAATGTAAACCAAATATAGAAGTTACGATGCCAAAAGCTATAGAGCAGGGAATGCGAACCAACATGTGCAATTACTTAAAATTGGCCATGAACTAAATAATAGCAGGATGTTACTATAATACCTACAGTATAATTTTTGTAACAACGACTGAGCAAGATAGAAGTTATGATGGCTACATCTACAGAGCAGGGAATGCAAACCAAAATGTTCAATCGCTTAAAGTTAGCAATGAAGTAGAAAATAGCAACGTGTTACGGTCATAGCTAGGAATGAACTAAAAGAGCTTCAGACAAACAAGCATCTGAACCCAGAACATGGCGCTAAAACAAGGGACTTACATTAGGAGAAGCACTCTGTGGGAGTCACAGCAGATCTTCCTGGGGTTGATAGATCCGGTGATGAAGTACGCTACATGTGCTACTTGGGGTTGGAGAGACGGCCATTACACTTCATGGTTACTCATCTCATCTGCAATCGTTAGCACAAACAGGTTCCCCCAAGATTAAACAAGAACTTGCAGGCAAGCAATAGAAAAGCGACAGTAGAAGAGTTTAGATCATGCACGGCGCCGGTGAAGCAGATCCGGTTCATGCACAGCGGTGTCGGTGAGCAAGATACGATGCGGTGGACGACGGATCCGGCGAAGCGGCTCCGGTGGGGTGGACGATACCGCAGCTGAAGCGACTGCGGTAGACTGCTGGATGAGCATATGGTTTCGAGGTTCGGCGGGGATGATCCGGTCCGGTTGATGACGGCGTCGATGAAGCGGCTCCGGCAGGCAGCCGGATGACGAGGATCGCGAGGGCTCGGGTAGGCCAGGGAAGTCCGGCGGGGATGTTCCGGTGCGGTGGTCGTGGAGGTGGGAGAGAGGGACTTGGGAAGTTCCGGTGGGTGGTCTGAGGGAAATGAATTTTTTTGGGAGGGTTTCCGGGCTAGGGAGGTGGTGATCCAAAAAATGACGGGCAGACCCCCCCACCAACCGACTTTGCTGTCATCTCCACAGGGGTAGAATGGGAATTTGGAAGCGTACGAAATTTTTGTATTTTGTAGGCGGGAAGTTTTGCCGCTATGAGATTTTGAATTTCGCTAAGGTCCAAGTATAATGATAAAAAATTGTGAGACCGTACTAGTACCTCTGTTCAAGGCCGAGTGCAAAATCAAATCATCATCATCTTGAATATTGGTCACTACCATGGTCATGATCTATCTCTGAAATTAGCGTATCCGCTATATCAAAGTATAATGATAAAAAAAATTGTGAGACCGTACTAGTACTTCTATTCTAGGCCGAGTGCAACATCAAATCATCATCACGTTAAAAATTTGTTACCATGATCATGATCTATCTCTGAAATTGGCGCATCCGCTATATCTTTCAAAGTATAATTATACGAGTAATAAAAATTGTGAGACCATACTAGTACTTCTGTTCAAGTTCGAGTGCAACATTAAATCATCATCACGTTGAAAATTTGTTACCATGATCATGATCTACCTCTGAAAATGGGCGCATCCGCTAAAACTTGCAAAGTATAATGATACAAAATTGTGAGACCGTACTAGTACTTATGTTCAAGGTCGAGTGCAACATCAAATCATCATTACATTGAAAAGTGTGTTACCATGATCACGATCTATCTCTGAATTTGGCGCATCCGCTAAATCTCGCAAAGTATAATGATAAAAAAATTGTGAGATTGTACTAGTACTTCTATTCAAGTTCGAGTGCAACATCAAATCATCATCACGTTGAAAATTTGTTACCATGATCATGATCTGTCTCTGAATTTGGCGCATCTGCTAAATCTTGCAAAGTATAATGATAAAGAAATTGTAAGACAGTAGTAGTACTTCTGTTCAAGGTCGAGTGCAACATCAAATCATCATCACGTTGAAAATTTGTTACCATGATCCTCTGAAAATAGGCGCATCCGCTAAAACTTGCAAAGTATAATGATACAAAATTGTGAGACCGTACTAGTACTTATGTTCAAGGTCTAGTGCAACATCAAATCATCATTACATTGAAAATTGTGTTACCATGATCATGATCTATCTCTGAATTTGGCGCATCCGCTAAATCTCGCAAAGTATAATGATAAAAAAATTGTGAGACTGTACTAGTACTTATGTTCAAGGCCGAGTGCAGGATCAAATCATCATCATGTTGAAATTTGTTACAACGATCATGACATATCTCTAAAATTGGCGCATCCGCTAAATCTTGCACGTGGCGCATCTCGGTGCGGAGCAACAAGCCGGTGCTATCAAGGTTGAGGCGTCAGTAGCGTCATCGGGCTCTCCTCTTTTGATAGATCTTCTACATGGCGTGGCGCACCGCCCACCGAGAAGCAGTCATATGTGAGATCGAGGTGGAGACGTCGCCGGCATCCTCGAGGCGCGACCGCCCTTCTACGAGCCAGAGTCGACTCAAGGTATGAATCCATGCGCTGTCGCGTCCCTTCTGCATATGAAGTGGAATGCCTTAGATTTATTGTTCTTCTCTTACGATTATTTGCCGGACATGTGTGCTCTTTCTCTGAATATATTGCTTGAAAAGCTAACCAAGTTACTTAAATTCACTTCGTTCTTAATCTTGCGTGCCAATTTTGTTATTTTTGCTGACAGTGGTGCGCGCAAGGAAATTTATTTCTGGGTGTGCTGAGCTGTTAGGCCTAAGTCGAAATCCTCAGCTAAACAAGGCCTCAGCTTAACACATAAAAAGGTGTTCAATCTCGCCCACAATGTCCTCTTCTTTCCTCTTCCTTTATTGGAACTTGTTTTGCAGACAAGGAAAGTGGCACGTGTAATGTGAGTAAAACCCTCTTAGCCAAAATCAGCTACGAGCAAGATTTTATGTATTGTAGATTCCCCAATTGACTCTCATCCCCAATGTAGTCTTTTTTATGTCAGTATAGACTTCTTTACTGGATGTATACTATCGTACATGGCATGCATTTGCCTAATGAGGAGCATTGTATTGCCATTCTAGCCAACCTGATCGATCTGTCAAGCTTCATGCACGAGATGCCATGTTTAATTTACTCCCTCGCTCCGATCCATATTTATTGGTGTAAAATGAATGTGAATCGGAGGGAGTACTCTTCTTAGATAGTACTATACCAGTTCAAAAAAAAGTACTGTACTACTACATCACAAATGCATCAAAAGAGTACTACATCACAAGACCACCACGGTTGTACTAGTAGAGTTTAATGCTTAACTTCCAAAGGGAATAAGATTACACATATGAACTTTAAACAGGCGCTGTCCGATGTCTGCTTGTTTGGGAGCACAACATAAATAATACTACCCCCGTCCATACATAAGTGACTAAACTTTGTCTGAAGATGTTTCATCTATATATGTTTTTAGTGTGTAGATACATCCGTATCTTGAAGGAAAAAGGTGAGCCGCTAACTTTTTGAATAGAGTGAGTAATACAATTCGGATAAACAATGGTGTAGTAAAACAAATACTCCTGCCCATCATAAAACAAAACACAGACTGACTCAAATATATGTACAGATCACAAAAAAGGTTTCATCAGAACCCGAACATATACATGCAGAAATGACCGTTTGATCACATAAAACAAAGGTTTCGTGGCATATTTATGCCCCCAAAACAAGCAGACGTAGGACAGCGCCAACGTACTAGCAGCTAGCACTATGGAGCTGCAGTACAAACAAATGGTGCAGCGACATTTCCACCAGAACGAAAACTAAAAGACATCAGACCAAACAAAAGCTGGGCTATCACTTCTTGCCCAAACAAGCCTTGCTCCTTCATATGCGACTTCCTTTTCTCTTATGGATGTTGAACTTTGAATTAGATGGGTTCCTGACAGCGCGTTCTTTTTCGTGTCCTTGATGTTGCACTCTGGATCAGGTCGGTTACTGTCAGGAAATGAACAAATTGATCAGCAAAAGTCATATGTAAATGAATGCAAAGGTTACATATGAATGACTAACCCGGTCTAACTGAGTAGGGATGTAAAGTGCACCAACGTCTAGCAGAATTGTACTTTCTCCACTGCCAGTTGCTCATATCTAATTGGAATACTCCCTCCTTTGCCCGTACAACCAGCTCATTTTTGTCCTCAAATACGCAGAGTAACCTTACTGGATGTTTCCAATTGTATGGAAATGATGTGTCAAGGCCAAAAAAAGTATCCAATTCAAAATTTATATGACATGTCCATGACTCGTGATCGCCTGTTGATGATCTTGTACTGGTCCATGTTTGTAGGGTGAAGTCTCTTATAACAGCAAGGGCAACATCTCCATTATGTCCCTTGAAGATGTGAATGTTAAGCATGAATATATCATGCGTCTCATGAGGGCACTGAATATATTTCAGAGTCTTCTTTGCATGGTCAAGCTCAATGATATATCTAGACTTCGTTGGCCAGTACAAAATACCCCCTATGAGAGTTGCCGGTCTACGGTCAATCTCTGACAGCATCGGAGTTGATCGAGCTAGAAACTCCCATTCTTTTGAATCTGGTGAGTAGATATGAGCCTGTGCATCGTAACGTTTAGTTGTTATCCAAACAACCGAGAACTTGCCACAATGTGTAAACGGTTCAGAGTTGTTTCTCGAACAGAGAATTGAGCCGCTGCTTTCAATTGTGTGATTGCGCCACAATGGTGGTTCTGGTATCGCTGTGAGAACTTGCCTAATTGGATCCCAGACTGATATATACCCTCTGGATACATTAGAATGGAGTAGCACCATACCATCGCGGCATCCCAGGACATAGATTTTGGGACCGTTCACTTGAGACGGGATTGCCAGCATCTTCAAGATGGCCGGGTGAAGATCATGCTCTGTGATGAATCGATTGTCCTCGGAGTTGTTGGTGAAAAACCCTAGCAACGGGTTTCCTCCGTTGTGTGACACAGTTAGCTTTCTGAAATAATTGCTTCCCATACATTGCCTCCATGCTTTCTTGGTGCCTGATGCAGCTAGTAAGCAGGTTGGATGGGGAGGAAGCCTGACAAGAATCTGAGAGACTACATCTCCAGGCAGATCGTTGATTGTTGTGGGTGTCCTTCGACTGAAGCTGGTAGGATTATGCAAATCGCACGATGCATCGTCAAAATTATGTAAACAGCACACTGCATCATCTATTTTTTAAAACAAAATGCAACATCTAATTTGACTAAGCAGCAAAATGCATCATCTAATTCATCATCAAAGTTTCCTAAACTGCACGGTGCATCAGCAAAATCAAAATAGTGTAAACAGCACAATGCATCAGCAAAATCAAAATAATGTAAACAGGACAATGCATCAGCAAAATCAAAATAATGTGAACAGCACAATGCATCAGCAAAATCAAAATATTGTAAACAGGACAATGCAATTGTAATCCTGTTGCATAATCAATGAAGCCCTTAATTTGCAAAAAAAAAACACCACAAAAATAGGACGCACCAACGGAAGGCAATCTCGCATATACAGTAATAATTGCTAACGTGTCAACACGATTGGAGGAAAAAGAGACCTCTACAGGACCCAAAACGCTGTGGTAACATCAGATGGGGTTAGCTTTGATATAGGTAATAAAATGTAAACAGCACAATACATCATCTAAGTTGACAGCAAAATTCTTCATCGAAATTTCCCACACTGTTCAAGGAATCAGAAAAATTACCTAAAAGGCTAAAAGAGCAAAATGCATCATCAGAGTAAAATATATGTAAACAGTACAATGCATCATCCAACTTTTGGCTAAACAGCAGAGAGCATTAGCTAGGTTGACAGAAAAACAAAAACAAAAAAAACCATGAAAAATTCCTGAAGAGGTGAGTGCATCAGAAAAATTACTACCTAAAAAGCATAATGAATCACCCAAATTACAAAAGAAGCAGAATGCATCATCAAAAATACAAAAACATCTCAATGCATCATCACGTCTGGTTTGGGCAAAAAACCCCAATCCACCAGATCTAACCTCATTGCAGTTGGGGAAGGTAGAACTTACAAAGGGGTTGACGAGTCACGATCATATGCAACAAGCGCCGCCTTAGATGAAGTCACCATCCAAGCTCTCGACGCGTTCAAAGCAGCCAGCTTCGAAGCCTCCGACGGTTCTCCCGGCTGCGCCGCCAAAACTCTCGAAGCACGCGCCAAGACTTTCCAACAAAATGCAGCTTCGATACGAGCATTTGCCAGCGCCACAGCGCCCGGGCCCGTCCTAGCCACCGCCTTCGCCTTTGCCTCCGCATCCGCATCCGCATCCGCTTTACATGTCTCCGCCGATGCATGCAGAGCATCCGTCTCCGCTTTCCATGTATCCGCCGACGCAGTGTAGGCATCGAGCGACGCCGTTTTCATTTCCTAGAAAACCCAGTAAGTTACTCACATTGCAATCCCCAAATTAAGGTTATATCGAACACAATGACCGATGAACCTCTGTACTCGCCGGAGGTTGGAGATGTACATACCTGCGAAGATCGGTCCGGTGGTGCTTGACGGTGGTGCGTCGGGGACGGGGGAGAACTCGGCGGGGAGAATGGTGGCGCGGCCCAAGACGGCGGCGCGGAGAGGGGCGACGGTGCGGTCATCGAACCTCGGCAGACAGTATTTTGTATATATATATGAGAAGAAGAATAAAGTCTGGTCGAATGAGGCAGCGCGACCGGCAGAGTACAACCGAAGGCTACTAGTGCTACCTTGGAGTATTGTAGTAATATAACATAATAAAAATAATGGCCTTGTTTAAACCACTCTTGTCAGTGTGGCATCGCTTCCAAATTTAATGCATTCTGTGGAAATCGGAATAATGCTGTAAAAACTCTCATACTACTGTGGTATATATAGCATGCACCGACACTTTTCAACAAAATGTCGTCTCCATTTCATAGGAGACTGCTTGCACACTGGGATACGATGCTGACATGACGAAGGGCGCAGAAGTATTTTGGAGTATTTCATTCGAGCAGATCGGGGCGACGGTGCGTCTTTGGAGGGAATACCGTGTGGTGTGTCTTTGGAGGGAATACCGTACGTACTTAGGAGTATTTCATTCGAGCAGACTGCTTGCACACTGGGATACGATGCTGACATGACGAAGGGCGCAGAAGTTTGCGAAAATGGTTGTACTACCATCCGACCATTAGTATAATCGAGCAGCCTAGTATAATCATTGCGCGATAGCTTACACGAGAAGGAAAAGAGCCGAACAGCTGTGGATAATAAAAGCATTTGGCTCTTCGAGGATCCTTCTTCTACTGCCTTCTCAAAGGAGTACTACTATTGTAATCTTTTTTTGTTTTTCTGGGACCTTCGGGTCCCTTCCCCGTTGAAAAGTGAAGTGTTTCGAATACATTCATATGCCTATGTTTCTATTTTTACAAGCAAATAAATAACAAAGGATGACTCAATGCACAAGTTGATCTCATTTTGAAATTTTTTAAAACTTCTTCTATTGTATTCAAATTTGATTAGAAGGAGTCGATCGATTGTACATGCCAATCGTATAGCTTGGTGGGTGGATTGGCATTTGAAGTTTGGTCATTGTGTTCTTGTTTGTTACCACCCTCGCAAGGCACGTCCAAGTATTTCCTGTCAGAATTTATGGCATGTATGTAGTTAAATAACCTACATTATTTCAATTATGAGTTTAATTACTAGGCAAAAGCTTAAAAATCCATATATAGTTCCAGATTAAGATGAACAAATCCTTGAACCTATATCTACAAAATTGATGGCACTAACACATCCTACCAAGCGGAAAGCATGTCTACCCTACTGCTTCCAAAAGGTGGAATTATGACAATAATGTGCAACTGTTAAAATTTGGTAGCCCTCCTTCACAATTAACACACATCTAGCCATTTTTGTACAGTAATAAAAAAGGGAAATCATTCTTTCATGCATGCATATAATTGTTAGAATCTCTTGTTTGTGAAGTTGCTTAAAATACGATCTCTTCCAAACTTGAGGTCATATGATAACTAAAAAGTTTTGTATGGCGGGATTTTGCATCAAAGTACATGCGCACAATACTCACTTGTGGGCAGAAAGCCAAACAAACTCATATTACTAGGTTTGTATTAATTTGTTCAAGAAATTTCACCATCACACATGATTTTGTGCTTGCGTTAATTTTACTTTAAAAACTTCTTCCAAATTCAAATTTTCTTCAAACATGCCAACGGTACATGTCTACCAATTAATAATTAAGGGTACACCACACGTACTGCCTCGTAGGGTACATAAAAAATTATACTATATTTTATGGCATGTACTAATTTCACATAATCTACAACTCAACGTCGAGTTTAATGATCAGCCCAGAACTAGAAAACAAATATACATATAGTTGCAAATTAACCTAGAAAAGCTCTAGTATCCTTTAAAACCCTAGAAAATGGACATGCATGCATGCATCCTACTCATAATAATTAATTAAGGTCTCGATCTCTATACTGCTCACGAAGTTTGGAATTCTGGCAAATATGCAACTTGTTTCATTAATTTACCATGGCGAGATAGATGCATGCACATCGATCACTTAAAAAATATAAAGTTTGTAAAGGATTTGGCATCCATATATGCTCACCGGATATATAGATAAGGCCAAGCAAACACATCGAATATTTCTGAAGAAATGTTTTTGCTAGAACCTTCAAATTTTTAGATTTACATCACACACAAAGAACACACCTTTAATTTCGCCAGGTTTGTGCACTAATAAAGTACTCCTACAGTACTAGAAATTGGATTGTTCTACTCCGGAGTGATATGCTCACCGGAGTATTTTTGGATCTTAGCTGGAGCGGCGTTTGGCGGTTGCACGAAGCCGTGCTGGATGTTAAGCCTGTCGAGGCACGCCTGGTGGAAAGCGTGCGCCACCTTAGCCTCATCGGCGCGCCGCTGCAATGCTGCGTCCCTGGGATTTGCAGCCGCCGCATTCTTAGCCTGCACGAAAGCTTGCAGAGCATCCCGGCATCTATAGAGTGCCGGGAACATCACGTTATATACGAGCTCCTTGGCGGTGTTGCTCCTGCAAAGGGCGTCGCCGTGATGCGCTTCGAAAGAACGGCCTGGCTCCACGGCCGGCACCGCCTGAAGTGCGGTCGGATTAGGCGGCTGGCCACGGGAGCTCCCTGCCTCCGCATCGTTCGCGCCGGCCGGGAAGGGGATCTCACCTGCTGGCAAAGAAAACCATGCGGCATGCGCGGGCGGAAAAGCCGGCCAGGGCCGAGCGGGCGTCGCATGCGGGGTTGCGTGGGAGATCCCTGCCTCTGCATCCATCGGCCCGCACGGGAAGCGGCTGGCGAGGGGCTCCACGGCCAGCGCCGCCGCCGCGGGCTGAACAACCGGCCAGTGCAGAGCGGGCGGGTTATGCCTTGGTGCGCGATGGACGAAGCGAAGGCGGCGCTGATGCTCCGCTTCCTCGTCGGTGGTAGGACTACGCGCGCGGCGACCAGAGCCAAGTCGGAAGGCCATAGATATGTCGATTGGTCACTTAAGCTGGAGAGAGGTTCTCTTACCATTTCGGAGAAGCGGAGTAAGAGGAAGTTGTTGCTTATACGGGTTCACTGCCACGTTGGGTTAAGAGGGGCAAAGTTGGTCAATGCCTAGGAAGTTGGAATCGTTTTGGCCCCAATTTTTTAATTACCTTGCGGTTCATCTCTCGGTCTCTCCCACCTCTTCACTATCCCTCCCCTTGCCTCCTTTCATGCTTCATCGTAGTGCATCTTGTTTTTCTAGCACCTTCACAAAAATCATACACATTTGGCCGATTCTGTCATTGTGTGCACTAATAAAGTAAAAAAATCCATTATATGTGAATAAACGTTTAATACACTAGCTCGCAAAGATGTTTCTCAAGGCGATATGCACAATGCCTGCCAAAAATGGGTCATGATAACTAAATTTCGTGTTAATTTTTGCATGACATGTACTCACTTGTGTATGAAGCCAAGCAAACTCATAATCTATACCAAAAAAATGTGAAAGAGTTCTTTTTAGTATCCTTCATACATGGGGTTCCTATTTTTACTTTCTATTTTTACTAGTTACAAGTACTCATGCATGAAAACTTTTGAAAATATGTGCATTTTGGGCTGTGTGGAGACATGGTACAATAATATATTCAAGTTGATATACAAAGTCTAGACATATTCAAACTAGACAAATAATGTATCTAACCCCCTAACCCTAAACTCTGTCTTATGAAGTCAAGCATGCATGAAGAGAATTGGTTTTGGGTTTCAAACATGGAAATTTCAAAATCATCCCAAAAGCTTCATTTTAGAGCGACTAAGAAGGATCCAGGCTACCTTTCCATTTTCATGTTTTAAACTTGTTTAAATCTTGGTAAAACCTAGATTTGACCAAGATTCAAATGGGCATAAAATAAAAAAATGAAAAAATGAAAAACCAAAGCGCATATAGTCTTCTTATATGTCATATAGTAAGCATTAAAGTTGGTAAACAAGGTCTAGACATATTCAAACTAGACAAATCATGTATATACCCCTAACCCCTAAACTCTATCTTATGACGAAGCATGAAGATTAAGTGGTTTTGGGTTTCAAACATGGAAATTTTGAAAACCTCCCAAAAACTTCATTTTAGGGTGACTAAGAAGGATACAGGCTTCCCTTTTCATTTTCATGTTCTATACTTGTTTAAATCTTGGCAAACCTAGGATTTGACCAAGATTCAAATGTGCATCAAAATTCCAAAAAAATCAGAAAAATGAAAAACCAAAGCACATAGTTTTCTTATGTCATATAGTAAGCATTAAAGTTGATAAACAAGGGTCTAGACATATTCAAACAAGAAAAATCATGTATCTACCCCCTAACCCTAAACTTTGTCTTATGTAGTCAAGCATGAAGAGAAGTGGTTTTGGGTTTCAAATATGGAAATTTCAAAAACCTATCAAAAGCTTCATTTTAGAGTGACTAAGAAGGATCCATGCTTGCCTTTTCATTTTCATATTTGAAACTTGTTTAAATCATTGTCAAACCTAGGATTTGACCAAGATTTAAATGGGCATAAAATTAAAAAAATCGGAAAAATGAAAAACAAAAGCACATAGTCTTCTTATGTCACATATATATATAGTAAGCATTCAAAAGTTGATAAACAAGGTCTAGCTAGACATATTCAAATAAGACAAATCATGTATCTACCCCTCTAACCCTAAACTCTGTCTTATGAAGTCAAGCATGAAGAGAAGTGGTTTTAGGTTTCAAACATGGAAATTTCAAAAACCTCCCAAAAACTTCATTTTAGAGTGACTAAGAAGGATACATGTTTCCCTTTTCATTTTCATGTTTTAAACTTGTTTAAATCTTGGTCAAACCTAGGATTTGACCAAGATACAAATAGGCACAAAAAATAAAAAACAAAAAGCACATAGTGTTCTTATGTCATATCGTAAGCATTCAAGTTGATAAACAAGGTCTAGATATATCCAAACCAGACAAATCATGTATATATGTACCCCGTGTCGATCTTATGAAGTCTAGCATGAAGAAAAGTCGTTTTGGCCGGGTTTCAAACATGGAAATTTCAAGAACATCCCAAAAGCTTCATTTTAGAGCGACTAAGAAGGATCGAGGCTTACCTTTCCATTTTCATGATTTAAACTTGTTTAAATCTTGGTCAAATCTTGCTCAAGCATGAAGATAAGTGGTTTTGGGTTTCAAACATGGAAATTTCAAAAACCTCCCAAAAACTTCATTTTAGGGTGACTAAGAAGGATACAGGCTTCCTTTTCATTTTCATGTACTTGTTTAAATCTTGGTCAAACCTAGGATTTGACCAAGATTCAAATGTGCATCAAAATTCTAAAAAAATCAGAAAAATGAAAAACCAAAGCACATAGTCTTCTTATGTCATATAGTAAGCATTAAAGTTGATAAACATGGTCTAGACATATTCAAACCATACAAATCATGTATCTACCCCTAACCCCTAAACTATGTCTTATGAAGTCAAGCATGAAGAGAAGTGGTTTTGGGTTTCAAACATGAAAATTTCAAAAACCGCCCAAAAACTTCATTTTAGAGTGACTAAGAAGGATACATGCTTCCTTTTCATATTCATGTTTTAAACTTGTTTAAATCTTGGTCAAACCTAGGATTTGATAAACATGGTCTAGACATATTCAAACCAGACAAATCATGTATCTACCCCCTATCGACCCTAATTTTCGTCTTATGAAGTCAAGCATGAAGAGAAGTGGTTTTGGGTTTCAAACATGGAAATTTCAAAACCTCCCAAAATTAAAGCTTCATTTTAGAGTGACTAGTTAAGAAGGATCCAGGCTTACCTTTCATTTTCATGTTTTAAACTTGTTTAAATCTTGTTCAAACCTAGGATTTGACCAATATTCAAGGGCATAAAATAAAAAATAAATAAAATAAAAAACCAAAGCACATAGTCTTCTTATGTCATATAGTAAGCATTCAAGTTCATAAACAAGGTCTAGACATATTCAAACCAGACAAATCATGTACCCCTAACCCTAAACTTTGTCTTAATTATATATGAAGTCAAGCATGAAGCAGAGAAGTGTGGTTTTGGGTTTCAAACATGGAAATTTCAAAAACCTCCCAAAAAGCTTCATTTTAATTAGACCGGCTGGTTAATTAAGAAGGATCCATGATTAATTACCTTTTCATTGTCATGTTTTAAACTTGTTTAAATCTTGGTCGAACCTAGGATTTGACCAAGATTCAAATGGGCATAAAAATTCAGAAAAAAATCGAAAGAATGAAAAACCAAAGCACATAGCCTTCTTATGTCATATAGTAAGCATTCAAATTGATAAACATGGTCTAGACATATTCAAACCAGAAAAATCATGTATCTACCCCTAACCCTAAACTCTGTCTTATGAAGTCAAGCATGAACAGAAGTACGGTGGTTTTGGGTTTCAAACATGGTAAATTCAAGAACCTCCCAAAAGCTTCATTTTAGAGTTACTAAGAGAAAGATCCAGACTTAATTACCTTATCATTTTCACATGTTAAACTTGTTTAAATCTTGCTCAACAAACCTAGGATTTTACCAAGATTCTCAAATGGGCATAAAAATCAAAAAATGAAATACCAATGCACATAGTCCTCTTAAGTCATAAAGTAAGCATTCAAGTTGATAAACAAGCTATAGACATATTCAAACAAGACAAATCATGTATCTACCCCCTATCGACCCTAAACTTCGTCTTATGAAGTCAAGCATGAAGAGAAGTGGTTTTGGGTTTCAAACATGGAAATTTCAAAAACCTCCCAAAATTCAGCTTCATTTTAGAGCGACTAAGAAGGATCGATGCTTACCTTTTCATTTCCATGTTTTAAACTTATTTAAATCTTGGTCAAACCTAGCTAGGATTTGACCAAGATTCAAATGGGCATAAAAATTCAGACAAAAAATCTAAAGAATGAAAAACCAAAGCACATAGCCTTCTTAATTATGTCATATAGTAAACACTCAAGTTGATAAACAAGCTAGGTCTAGACATATTCAAACCAGAAAAATCATGTGTATATCTACCCCTAACCCTAAACTCTGTCTTATGAAGTCAATCATGAAGAGAATTGGTTTTGGGTTTCAAACATGGAAATTTCAAGTACGTCCCAAAAGCTTCATATATTTTAGAGTGACTAATTAAGAAGGATCTTGGCTTACGTTTTCATTTTCATGCTTGAAACTTGTTTAAATCTTGGTTGAACCTAGGATTTGACCAGAATCAAATGTGCATAAAATTCTTAAAAAATAGAAAAATGAAAAACAAAAGCACATGGTCTTCTTATGTCATATAGTAAGCATTCAAGTTGATAAACAAGGTTTAGACATATTCAAACCAGACAAATCATGTATCTACCCCCTAACCCTAAACTCGGTCTTATGAAGTCTAGCATGAGGAGAAGTCGTTTTGGGTTTCAAACGTTTAAGCCAAAAGCCCCATTTCAAATATTTCAAACTTATTCAAATTTGAAAGACACACAAGTTATAGCACACATAGTGCATACATTCTCACACATACTGCACTAGATGCTAACCCGGCCTATAGTTTGAGGCCATTGGATGAGGTCGAAAAAATTCTTGGATTAGAAATGGGGTTGTTCGAACCCCGTAGTTGGATTTTTTGAACCTTGATCTGTAGTACTGGGCAAAGCCCTAGTTTAACCTATTTAATTATAGATTCGTAGGTCGATTTTTCTACCTTTTTATTATTACTATGCAGCACATGTGTGTTTGCCCGTCGAGTGAAACTCGGAGGAAGAGGGATCACTCGGAAGGAGAGAAGAAGGGAGAGAATTATGGTGTCTCCCCTTTTTCGGGTGATGATGTTGACTTTTGTGCAGGGTTTGTCAGTGAGCAGGAGGTGCGAGCGGAGCGAGCGAGTCGAGCGAGGCCGAGAATGAGAGAGATTTGTTTTTTTTTTGAGAGGGACGACCGAAGGATCCAGAAGGACCCACAGACTTCCAATACGCATCCTGATGCGTCTTCTCTTGACAAAGAAAATGTCTGGGAGTTTGCGTACCTATTGCACGTGACTTGTGCTCACTGAAGTGTGGGACCTCACGCATGGGCACCACACGTAAGTGACAGACCTGTTGGTGTAAAAACTCGGTTGATTATTATAGTGCATTAGAACAAAGTTTCCTATGGATTCAAGGGTAGGAAATCCAAGTTAACTCATTTACATGACATTATTTTTTCCATGAAGCAAAGTTAACGCACCTATCAATTGGTACATTTTGGAGTGACTAAGAAGGATCCAGGCTTACTTATTCGTTTTCACGTGTAAAACTTGTCTAAATCTTGGTCAAACAAAATTGGCAGAAAATTCAAAAAAAAAACAGAAAAATGAAAAACCAAAGCGCACATAGTCTTCTTATATGTCATATAGTAAGCATTAAAGTTGATAAACAAGGTCTGGACATATTCAAACTAGCTAGACAAATCATGTATCTACCCCCTAACCCCTAAACTCTGTCTTATGACGAAGTCAAGCATGAAGATAAGTGGTTTTGGGTTTCAAACATGGAAATTTCAAAAACCTCCCAAAAACTTCATTTTAGGGTGACTAAGAAGGATACAGGCTTCCATTTTCATTTTCATGATCTATACTTGTTTAAATCTTGGTCAAACCTAGGATTTGACCAAGATTCAAATGTGCATCAAAATTCTAAAAAATCAGAAAAACGAAAAACCAAAGCACATAGTTTTCTTATGTCACATACATATATATAGTAAGCATTCAAAAGTTGATAAACAAGGTCTAGCTAGACATATTCAAATAAGACAAATCATGTATCTACCCCTCTAAAACCATAAATAACTCTGTCTTATGAAGTCAAGCATGAAGAGAAGTGGTTTTTGGTTTCAAACATGGAAATTTCAAAAACCTCCCAAAATTAAAGCTTCGTTTTAGAGTGACTAGTTAAGAAGGATCCAGGCTTACCTTTTCATTTTCATGTTTTAAACTTGTTTAAATCTTGCAAACCTAGGATTTGACCAATATTCAAATGGGCATAAAATAAAAAAATAGATAAAATAAAAAACCAAAGCACATATTCTTCTTATGTCATATAGTAAGCATTCAAAAGTTCATAAACAAGGTCTAGACATATTCAAACCAGACAAATCATGTACCTCCTAACCCTAAACTTTGTCTTAATTATATATGAAGTCAAGCATGAAGCAGAGAAGTGTGGTTTTGGGTTTCAAACATGGAAATTTCAAAAACCTCCCAAAAAGCTTCATTTTAATTAGACCGGCTGGTTAATTAAGAAGGATCCATGATTAATTACCTTTTCATTGTCATGTTTTAAACTTGTTTAAATCTTGGTCGAACCTAGGATTTGACCAAGATTCAAATGGGCATAAAAATTCAGAAAAAAATCGAAAGAATGAAAAACAAAAGCACATAGCCTTCTTATGTCATATAGTAAGCATTCAAATTGATAAACATGGTCTAGACATATTCAAACTAGAAAAATCATGTATCTACCCCTAACCCTAAACTCTGTCTTATGAAGTCAAGCATGAACAGAAGTACGGTGGTTTTGGGTTTCAAACATGGTAAATTCAAGAACCTCCCAAAAGCTTCATTTTAGAGTTACTAAGAGAAAGATCCAGACTTAATTACCTTATCATTTTCACATGTTAAACTTGTTTAAATCTTGCTCAACAAACCTAGGATTTTACCAAGATTCTCAAATGGGCATAAAAATCAAAAAATGAAATACCAATGCACATAGTCCTCTTAAGTCATAAAGTAAGCATTCAAGTTGATAAACAAGCTATAGACATATTCAAACAAGACAAATCATGTATCTACCCCCTATCGACCCTAAACTTCGTCTTATGAAGTCAAGCATGAAGAGAAGTGGTTTTGGGTTTCAAACATGGAAATTTCAAAAACCTCCCAAAATTCAGCTTCATTTTAGAGCGACTAAGAAGGATCGATGCTTACCTTTTCATTTCCATGTTTTAAACTTATTTAAATCTTGGTCAAACCTAGCTAGGATTTGACCAAGATTCAAATGGGCATAAAAATTCAGACAAAAATCTAAAGAATGAAAAACCAAAGCACATAGCCTTCTTAATTATGTCATATAGTAAACACTCAAGTTGATAAACAAGCTAGGTCTAGACATATTCAAACCAGAAAAATCATGTGTATATCTACCCCTAACCCTAAACTCTGTCTTATGAAGTCAATCATGAAGAGAATTGGTTTTGGGTTTCAAACATGGAAATTTCAAGTACGTCCCAAAAGCTTCATATATTTTAGAGTGACTAATTAAGAAGGATCTTGGCTTACGTTTTCATTTTCATGCTTGAAACTTGTTTAAATCTTGGTTGAACCTAGGATTTGACCAGAATCAAATGTGCATAAAATTCTTAAAAAATAGAAAAATGAAAAACAAAAGCACATGGTCTTCTTATGTCATATAGTAAGCATTCAAGTTGATAAACAAGGTTTAGACATATTCAAACCAGACAAATCATGTATCTACCCCCTAACCCTAAACTCGGTCTTATGAAGTCTAGCATGAGGAGAAGTCGTTTTGGGTTTCAAACGTTTAAGCCAAAAGCCCCATTTCAAATATTTCAAACTTATTCAAATTTGAAAGACACACAAGTTATAGCACACATAGTGCATACATTCTCACACATACTGCACTAGATGCTAACCCGGCCTATAGTTTGAGGCCATTGGATGAGGTCGAAAAAAATCTTGGATTAGAAATGGGGTTGTTCGAACCCCGTAGTTGGATTTTTTGAACCTTGATCTGTAGTACTGGGCAAAGCCCTAGTTTAACCTATTTAATTATAGATTCGTAGGTCGATTTTTCTACCTTTTTATTATTACTATGCAGCACATGTGTGTTTGCCCGTCGAGTGAAACTCGGAGGAAGAGGGATCACTCGGAAGGAGAGAAGAAGGGAGAGAATTATGGTGTCTCCCCTTTTTCGGGTGATGATGTTGACTTTTGTGCAGGGTTTGTCAGTGAGCAGGAGGTGCGAGCGAGCGAGCGAGCGAGCGAGCGAGTCGAGCGAGGCCGAGAATGAGAGAGATTTGTTTTTTTTTGTGAGAGGGACGACCGAAGGATCCAGAAGGACCCACAGACTTCCAATACGCATCCTGATGCGTCTTCTCTTGACAAAGAAAATGTCTGGGAGTTTGCGTACCTATTGCACGTGACTTGTGCTCACTGAAGTGTGGGACCTCACGCATGGGCACCACACGTAAGTGACAGACCTGTTGGTGTAAAAACTCGGTTGATTATTATAGTGCATTAGAACAAAGTTTCCTATGGATTCAAGGGTAGGAAATCCAAGTTAACTCATTTACATGACATTATTTTTTCCATGAAGCAAAGTTAACGCACCTATCAATTGGTACATTTTGGAGTGACTAAGAAGGATCCAGGCTTACTTATTCGTTTTCACGTGTAAAACTTGTCTAAATCTAGGATTTAACCAAGATTCAAATGGGCATAAAATAAAAAAACAGAAAAATGAAAAACCAAAGCGCACATAGTCTTCTTATATGTCATATAGTAAGCATTAAAGTTGATAAACAAGGTCTGGACATATTCAAACTAGCTAGACAAATCATGTATCTACCCCCTAACCCCTAAACTCTGTCTTATGACGAAGTCAAGCATGAAGATAAGTGGTTTTGGGTTTCAAACATGGAAATTTCAAAAATCCCAAAACTTCATTTTAGGGTGACTAAGAAGGATACAGGCTTCCATTTTCATTTTCATGATCTATACTTGTTTAAATCTTGGTCAAACCTAGGATTTGACCAAGATTCAAATGTGCATCAAAATTCCATAAAAAATCAGAAAAACGAAAAACCAAAGCACATAGTTTTCTTATGTCACATACATATATATAGTAAGCATTCAAAAGTTGATAAACAAGGTCTAGCTAGACATATTCAAATAAGACAAATCATGTATCTACCCCTCTAAAACCATAAATAACTCTGTCTTATGAAGTCAAGCATGAAGAGAAGTGGTTTTTGGTTTCAAACATGGAAATTTCAAAAAAAATTAAAGCTTCGTTTTAGAGTGACTAGTTAAGAAGGATCCAGGCTTACCTTTTCATTTTCATGTTTTAAACTTGTTTAAATCTTGGTCAAACCTAGGATTTGACCAATATTCAAATGGGCATAAAATAAAAAAATAGATAAAATAAAAAACCAAAGCACATATTCTTCTTATGTCATATAGTAAGCATTCAAAAGTTCATAAACAAGGTCTAGACATATTCAAACCAGACAAATCATGTACCCCTAACCCTAAACTTTGTCTTAATTATATATGAAGTCAAGCATGAAGCAGAGAAGTGTGGTTTTGGGTTTCAAACATGGAAATTTCAAAAACCTCCCAAAAAGCTTCATTTTAATTAGACCGGCTGGTTAATTAAGAAGGATCCATGATTAATTACCTTTTCATTGTCATGTTTTAAACTTGTTTAAATCTTGGTCGAACCTAGGATTTGACCAAGATTCAAATGGGCATAAAAATTCAGAAAAAAATCGAAAGAATGAAAAACAAAAGCACATAGCCTTCTTATGTCATATAGTAAGCATTCAAATTGATAAACATGGTCTAGACATATTCAAACCAGAAAAATCATGTATCTACCCCTAACCCTAAACTCTATCTTATGAAGTCAAGCATGAACAGAAGTACGGTGGTTTTGGGTTTCAAACATGGTAAATTCAAGAACCTCCCAAAAGCTTCATTTTAGAGTTACTAAGAGAAAGATCCAGACTTAATTACCTTATCATTTTCACATGTTAAACTTGTTTAAATCTTGCTCAACAAACCTAGGATTTTACCAAGATTCTCAAATGGGCATAAAAATCAAAAAATGAAATACCAATGCACATAGTCCTCTTATAAGTCATAAAGTAAGCATTCAAGTCGATAAACAAGGTCTAGACATATTCAAACAAGACAAATCATGTATCTACCCCCTATCGACCCTAAACTTCGTCTTATGAAGTCAAGCATGAAGAGAAGTGGTTTTGGGTTTCAAACATGGAAATTTCAAAAACCTCCCAAAATTCAGCTTCATTTTAGAGCGACTAAGAAGGATCGATGCTTACCTTTTCATTTCCATGTTTTAAACTTATTTAAATCTTGGTCAAACCTAGCTAGGATTTGACCAAGATTCAAATGGGCATAAAAATTCAGACAAAAATCTAAAGAATGAAAAACCAAAGCACATAGCCTTCTTAATTATGTCATATAGTAAACACTCAAGTTGATAAACAAGCTAGGTCTAGACATATTCAAACCAGAAAAATCATGTGTATATCTACCCCTAACCCTAAACTCTGTCTTATGAAGTCAATCATGAAGAGAATTGGTTTTGGGTTTCAAACATGGAAATTTCAAGTACGTCCCAAAAGCTTCATATATTTTAGAGTGACTAATTAAGAAGGATCTTGGCTTACGTTTTCATTTTCATGCTTGAAACTTGTTTAAATCTTGGTTGAACCTAGGATTTGACCAGAATCAAATGTGCATAAAATTCTTAAAAAATAGAAAAATGAAAAACAAAAGCACATGGTCTTCTTATGTCATATAGTAAGCATTCAAGTTGATAAACAAGGTTTAGACATATTCAAACCAGACAAATCATGTATCTACCCCTAACCCTAAACTCGGTCTTATGAAGTCTAGCATGAGGAGAAGTCGTTTTGGGTTTCAAACGTTTAAGCCAAAAGCCCCATTTCAAATATTTCAAACTTATTCAAATTTGAAAGACACACAAGTTATAGCACACATAGTGCATACATTCTCACACATACTGCACTAGATGCTAACCCGGCCTATAGTTTGAGGCCATTGGATGAGGTCGAAAAAAATCTTGGATTAGAAATGGGGTTGTTCGAACCCCGTAGTTGGATTTTTTGAACCTTGATCTGTAGTACTGGGCAAAGCCCTAGTTTAACCTATTTAATTATAGATTCGTAGGTCGATTTTTCTACCTTTTTATTATTACTATGCAGCACATGTGTGTTTGCCCGTCGAGTGAAACTCGGAGGAAGAGGGATCACTCGGAAGGAGAGAAGAAGGGAGAGAATTATGGTGTCTCCCCTTTTTCGGGTGATGATGTTGACTTTTGTGCAGGGTTTTGAGCAGGAGGTGCGAGGCGACGAGCGAACGAGCGAGGCCGAGAATGAGAGAGATTTGTTTTTTTTTTTTTGAGAGGGACGACCGAAGGATCCAGAAGGACCCACAGACTTCCAATACGCATCCTGATGCGTCTTCTCTTGACAAAGAAAATGTCTGGGAGTTTGCGTACCTATTGCACGTGACTTGTGCTCACTGAAGTGTGGGACCTCACGCATGGGCACCACACGTAAGTGACAGACCTGTTGGTGTAAAAACTCGGTTGATTATTATAGTGCATTAGAACAAAGTTTCCTATGGATTCAAGGGTAGGAAATCCAAGTTAACTCATTTACATGACATTATTTTTTCCATGAAGCAAAGTTAACGCACCTATCAATTGGTACATTTTGGAGTGACTAAGAAGGATCCAGGCTTACTTATTCGTTTTCACGTGTAAAACTTGTCTAAATCTTGGTCAAACAAAATTGGCAGAAAATTCAAAAAAAAAACAGAAAAATGAAAAACCAAAGCGCACATAGTCTTCTTATATGTCATATAGTAAGCATTAAAGTTGATAAACAAGGTCTGGACATATTCAAACTAGCTAGACAAATCATGTATCTACCCCCTAACCCCTAAACTCTGTCTTATGACGAAGTCAAGCATGAAGATAAGTGGTTTTGGGTTTCAAACATGGAAATTTCAAAAACCTCCCAAAAACTTCATTTTAGGGTGACTAAGAAGGATACAGGCTTCCATTTTCATTTTCATGATCTATACTTGTTTAAATCTTGGTCAAACCTAGGATTTGACCAAGATTCAAATGTGCATCAAAATTCCATAAAAAATCAGAAAAACGAAAAACCAAAGCACATAGTTTTCTTATGTCACATACATATATATAGTAAGCATTCAAAAGTTGATAAACAAGGTCTAGCTAGACATATTCAAATAAGACAAATCATGTATCTACCCCTCTAAAACCATAAATAACTCTGTCTTATGAAGTCAAGCATGAAGAGAAGTGGTTTTTGGTTTCAAACATGGAAATTTCAAAAACCTCCCAAAATTAAAGCTTCGTTTTAGAGTGACTAGTTAAGAAGGATCCAGGCTTACCTTTTCATTTTCATGTTTTAAACTTGTTTAAATCTTGGTCAAACCTAGGATTTGACCAATATTCAAATGGGCATAAAATAAAAAAATAGATAAAATAAAAAACCAAAGCACATATTCTTCTTATGTCATATAGTAAGCATTCAAAAGTTCATAAACAAGGTCTAGACATATTCAAACCAGACAAATCATGTACCCCCTAACCCTAAACTTTGTCTTAATTATATATGAAGTCAAGCATGAAGCAGAGAAGTGTGGTTTTGGGTTTCAAACATGGAAATTTCAAAAACCTCCCAAAAAGCTTCATTTTAATTAGACCGGCTGGTTAATTAAGAAGGATCCATGATTAATTACCTTTTCATTGTCATGTTTTAAACTTGTTTAAATCTTGGTCGAACCTAGGATTTGACCAAGATTCAAATGGGCATAACAATTCAGAAAAAAATCGAAAGAATGAAAAACAAAAGCACATAGTCTTCTTATGTCATATAGTAAGCATTAAAGTTGATAAACATGGTCTAGACATATTCAAACCATACAAATCATGTATCTACCCCTAACCCCTAAACTATGTCTTATGAAGTCAAGCATGAAGAGAAGTGGTTTTGGGTTTCAAACATGAAAATTTCAAAAACCGCCCAAAAACTTCATTTTAGAGTGACTAAGAAGGATACATGCTTCCCTTTTCATTTTCATGTTTTAAACTTGTTTAAATCTTGGTCAAACCTAGGATTTGATAAACATGGTCTAGACATATTCAAACCAGACAAATCATGTATCTACCCCCTATCGACCCTAAACTTCGTCTTATGAAGTCAAGCATGAAGAGAAGTGGTTTTGGGTTTCAAATAACATGGAAATTTCAAAAACCTCCCAAAATTAAAGCTTCGTTTTAGAGTGACTAGTTAAGAAGGATCCAGGCTTACCTTTTCATTTTCATGTTTTAAACTTGTTTAAATCTTGTTCAAACCTAGGATTTGACCAATATTCAAATGGGCATAAAATAAAAAATAAATAAAATAAAAAACCAAAGCACATAGTCTTCTTATGTCATATAGTAAGCATTCAAGTTCATAAACAAGGTCTAGACATATTCAAACCAGACAAATCATGTACCCCCTAACCCTAAACTTTGTCTTAATTATATATGAAGTCAAGCATGAAGCAGAGAAGTGTGGTTTTGGGTTTCAAACATGGAAATTTCAAAAACCTCCCAAAAAGCTTCATTTTAATTAGACGGGCTGGTTAATTAAGAAGGATCCATGATTAATTACCTTTTCATTGTCATGTTTTAAACTTGTTTAAATCTTGGTCGAACCTAGGATTTGACCAAGATTCAAATGGGCATAACAATTCAGAAAAAAATCGAAAGAATGAAAAACAAAAGCACATAGCCTTCTTATGTCATATAGTAAGCATTCAAATTGATAAACATGGTCTAGACATATTCAAACCAGAAAAATCATGTATCTACCCCTAACCCTAAACTCTGTCTTATGAAGTCAAGCATGAACAGAACGGTGGTTTTGGGTTTCAAACATGGTAAATTCAAGAACCTCCCAAAAGCTTCATTTTAGAGTTACTAAGAGAAAGATCCAGACTTAATTACCTTATCATTTTCACATGTTAAACTTGTTTAAATCTTGCTCAACAAACCTAGGATTTTACCAAGATTCTCAAATGGGCATAAAAATCAAAAAATGAAATACCAATGCACATAGTCCTCTTATAAGTCATAAAGTAAGCATTCAAGTCGATAAACAAGGTCTAGACATATTCAAACAAGACAAATCATGTATCTACCCCCTATCGACCCTAAACTTCGTCTTATGAAGTCAAGCATGAAGAGAAGTGGTTTTGGGTTTCAAACATGGAAATTTCAAAAACCTCCCAAAATTCAGCTTCATTTTAGAGCGACTAAGAAGGATCGATGCTTACCTTTTCATTTCCATGTTTTAAACTTATTTAAATCTTGGTCAAACCTAGCTAGGATTTGACCAAGATTCAAATGGGCATAAAAATTCAGACAAAAAATCTAAAGAATGAAAAACCAAAGCACATAGCCTTCTTAATTATGTCATATAGTAAACACTCAAGTTGATAAACAAGCTAGGTCTAGACATATTCAAACCAGAAAAATCATGTGTATATCTACCCCTAACCCTAAACTCTGTCTTATGAAGTCAATCATGAAGAGAATTGGTTTTGGGTTTCAAACATGGAAATTTCAAGTACGTCCCAAAAGCTTCATATATTTTAGAGTGACTAATTAAGAAGGATCTTGGCTTACGTTTTCATTTTCATGCTTGAAACTTGTTTAAATCTTGGTTGAACCTAGGATTTGACCAGAATCAAATGTGCATAAAATTCTTAAAAAAATAGAAAAATGAAAAACAAAAGCACATGGTCTTCTTATGTCATATAGTAAGCATTCAAGTTGATAAACAAGGTTTAGACATATTCAAACCAGACAAATCATGTATCTACCCCTAACCCTAAACTCGGTCTTATGAAGTCTAGCATGAGGAGAAGTCGTTTTGGGTTTCAAACGTTTAAGCCAAAAGCCCCATTTCAAATATTTCAAACTTATTCAAATTTGAAAGACACACAAGTTATAGCACACATAGTGCATACATTCTCACACATACTGCACTAGATGCTAACCCGGCCTATAGTTTGAGGCCATTGGATGAGGTCGAAAAAAATCTTGGATTAGAAATGGGGTTGTTCGAACCCCGTAGTTGGATTTTTTGAACCTTGATCTGTAGTACTGGGCAAAGCCCTAGTTTAACCTATTTAATTATAGATTCGTAGGTCGATTTTTCTACCTTTTTATTATTACTATGCAGCACATGTGTGTTTGCCCGTCGAGTGAAACTCGGAGGAAGAGGGATCACTCGGAAGGAGAGAAGAAGGGAGAGAATTATGGTGTCTCCCCTTTTTCGGGTGATGATGTTGACTTTTGTGCAGGGTTTGTCAGTGAGCAGGAGGTGCGAGCGAGCGAGCGAGCGAGCGAGTCGAGCGAGGCCGAGAATGAGAGAGATTTGTTTTTTTTTTTTTTGAGAGGGACGACCGAAGGATCCAGAAGGACCCACAGACTTCCAATACGCATCCTGATGCGTCTTTCTCTTGACAAAGAAAATGTCTGGGAGTTTGCGTACCTATTGCACGTGACTTGTGCTCACTGAAGTGTGGGACCTCACGCATGGGCACCACACGTAAGTGACAGACCTGTTGGTGTAAAAACTCGGTTGATTATTATAGTGCATTAGAACAAAGTTTCCTATGGATTCAAGGGTAGGAAATCCAAGTTAACTCATTTACATGACATTATTTTTTCCATGAAGCAAAGTTAACGCACCTATCAATTGGTACATTTTGGAGTGACTAAGAAGGATCCAGGCTTACTTATTCGTTTTCACGTGTAAAACTTGTCTAAATCTTGGTCAAACAAAATTGGCAGAAAATTCAAAAAAAAAACAGAAAAATGAAAAACCAAAGCGCACATAGTCTTCTTATATGTCATATAGTAAGCATTAAAGTTGATAAACAAGGTCTGGACATATTCAAACTAGCTAGACAAATCATGTATCTACCCCCTAACCCCTAAACTCTGTCTTATGACGAAGTCAAGCATGAAGATAAGTGGTTTTGGGTTTCAAACATGGAAATTTCAAAAACCTCCCAAAAACTTCATTTTAGGGTGACTAAGAAGGATACAGGCTTCCATTTTCATTTTCATGATCTATACTTGTTTAAATCTTGGTCAAACCTAGGATTTGACCAAGATTCAAATGTGCATCAAAATTCCATAAAAAATCAGAAAAACGAAAAACCAAAGCACATAGTTTTCTTATGTCACATACATATATATAGTAAGCATTCAAAAGTTGATAAACAAGGTCTAGCTAGACATATTCAAATAAGACAAATCATGTATCTACCCCTCTAAAACCATAAATAACTCTGTCTTATGAAGTCAAGCATGAAGAGAAGTGGTTTTTGGTTTCAAACATGGAAATTTCAAAAACCTCCCAAAATTAAAGCTTCGTTTTAGAGTGACTAGTTAAGAAGGATCCAGGCTTACCTTTTCATTTTCATGTTTTAAACTTGTTTAAATCTTGGTCAAACCTAGGATTTGACCAATATTCAAATGGGCATAAAATAAAAAAATAGATAAAATAAAAAACCAAAGCACATATTCTTCTTATGTCATATAGTAAGCATTCAAAAGTTCATAAACAAGGTCTAGACATATTCAAACCAGACAAATCATGTACCCCCTAACCCTAAACTTTGTCTTAATTATATATGAAGTCAAGCATGAAGCAGAGAAGTGTGGTTTTGGGTTTCAAACATGGAAATTTCAAAAACCTCCCAAAAAGCTTCATTTTAATTAGACCGGCTGGTTAATTAAGAAGGATCCATGATTAATTACCTTTTCATTGTCATGTTTTAAACTTGTTTAAATCTTGGTCGAACCTAGGATTTGACCAAGATTCAAATGGGCATAACAATTCAGAAAAAAATCGAAAGAATGAAAAACAAAAGCACATAGTCTTCTTATGTCATATAGTAAGCATTAAAGTTGATAAACATGGTCTAGACATATTCAAACCATACAAATCATGTATCTACCCCTAACCCTAAACTATGTCTTATGAAGTCAAGCATGAAGAGAAGTGGTTTTGGGTTTCAAACATGAAAATTTCAAAAACCGCCCAAAAACTTCATTTTAGAGTGACTAAGAAGGATACATGCTTCCCTTTTCATTTTCATGTTTTAAACTTGTTTAAATCTTGGTCAAACCTAGGATTTGATAAACATGGTCTAGACATATTCAAACCAGACAAATCATGTATCTACCCCCTATCGACCCTAAACTTCGTCTTATGAAGTCAAGCATGAAGAGAAGTGGTTTTGGGTTTCAAATAACATGGAAATTTCAAAAACCTCCCAAAATTAAAGCTTCATTTTAGAGTGACTAGTTAAGAAGGATCCAGGCTTACCTTTTCATTTTCATGTTTTAAACTTGTTTAAATCTTGTTCAAACCTAGGATTTGACCAATATTCAAATGGGCATAAAATAAAAAATAAATAAAATAAAAAACCAAAGCACATAGTCTTCTTATGTCATATAGTAAGCATTCAAGTTCATGAACAAGGTCTAGACATATTCAAACCAGACAAATCATGTACCCCCTAACCCTAAACTTTGTCTTAATTATATATGAAGTCAAGCATGAAGCAGAGAAGTGTGGTTTTGGGTTTCAAACATGGAAATTTCAAAAACCTCCCAAAAAGCTTCATTTTAATTAGACTGGCTGGTTAATTAAGAAGGATCCATGATTAATTACCTTTTCATTGTCATGTTTTAAACATGTTTAAATCTTGGTCGAACCTAGGATTTGACCAAGATTCAAATGGGCATAACAATTCAGAAAAAAATCGAAAGAATGAAAAACAAAAGCACATAGCCTTCTTATGTCATATAGTAAGCATTCAAATTGATAAACATGGTCTAGACATATTCAAACCAGAAAAATCATGTATCTACCCCTAACCCTAAACTCTGTCTTATGAAGTCAAGCATGAACAGAAGTACGGTGGTTTTGGGTTTCAAACATGGTAAATTCAAGAACCTCCCAAAAGCTTCATTTTAGAGTTACTAAGAGAAAGATCCAGACTTAATTACCTTATCATTTTCACATGTTAAACTTGTTTAAATCTTGCTCAACAAACCTAGGATTTTACCAAGATTCTCAAATGGGCATAAAAATCAAAAAATGAAATACCAATGCACATAGTCCTCTTATAAGTCATAAAGTAAGCATTCAAGTTGATAAACAAGGTCTAGACATATTCAAACAAGACAAATCATGTATCTACCCCCCTATCGACCCTAAACTTCGTCTTATGAAGTCAAGCATGAAGAGAAGTGGTTTTGGGTTTCAAACATGGAAATTTCAAAAACCTCCCAAAATTCAGCTTCATTTTAGAGCGACTAAGAAGGATCGATGCTTACCTTTTCATTTCCATGTTTTAAACTTATTTAAATCTTGGTCAAACCTAGGATTTGACCAAGATTCAAATGGGCATAAAAATTCAGACAAAAAATCTAAAGAATGAAAAACCAAAGCACATAGCCTTCTTAATTATGTCATATAGTAAACACTCAAGTTGATAAACAAGGGTCTAGACATATTCAAACCAGAAAAATCATGTGTATATCTACCCCTAACCCTAAACTCTGTCTTATGAAGTCAATCATGAAGAGAATTGGTTTTGGGTTTCAAACATGGAAATTTCAAGTACGTCCCAAAAGCTTCATATATTTTAGAGTGACTAATTAAGAAGGATCTTGGCTTACGTTTTCATTTTCATGCTTGAAACTTGTTTAAATCTTGGTTGAACCTAGGATTTGACCAGAATCAAATGTGCATAAAATTCTTAAAAAAATAGAAAAATGAAAAACAAAAGCACATGGTCTTCTTATGTCATATAGTAAGCATTCAAGTTGATAAACAAGGTTTAGACATATTCAAACCAGACAAATCATGTATCTACCCCTAACCCTAAACTCGGTCTTATGAAGTCTAGCATGAGGAGAAGTCGTTTTGGGTTTCAAACGTTTAAGCCAAAAGCCCCATTTCAAATATTTCAAACTTATTCAAATTTGAAAGACACACAAGTTATAGCACACATAGTGCATACATTCTCACACATACTGCACTAGATGCTAACCCGGCCTATAGTTTGAGGCCATTGGATGAGGTCGAAAAAAATCTTGGATTAGAAATGGGGTTGTTCGAACCCCGTAGTTGGATTTTTTGAACCTTGATCTGTAGTACTGGGCAAAGCCCTAGTTTAACCTATTTAATTATAGATTCGTAGGTCGATTTTTCTACCTTTTTATTATTACTATGCAGCACATGTGTGTTTGCCCGTCGAGTGAAACTCGGAGGAAGAGGGATCACTCGGAAGGAGAGAAGAAGGGAGAGAATTATGGTGTCTCCCCTTTTTCGGGTGATGATGTTGACTTTTGTGCAGGGTTTGTCAGTGAGCAGGAGGTGCGAGCGAGCGAGCGAGCGAGCGAGTCGAGCGAGGCCGAGAATGAGAGAGATTTGTTTTTTTTTTGAGAGGGACGACCGAAGGATCCAGAAGGACCCACAGACTTCCAATACGCATCCTGATGCGTCTTCTCTTGACAAAGAAAATGTCTGGGGTTTGCGTACCTATTGCACGTGACTTGTGCTCACTGAAGTGTGGGACCTCACGCATGGGCACCACACGTAAGTGACAGACCTGTTGGTGTAAAAACTCGGTTGATTATTATAGTGCATTAGAACAAAGTTTCCTATGGATTCAAGGGTAGGAAATCCAAGTTAACTCATTTACATGACATTATTTTTTCCATGAAGCAAAGTTAACGCACCTATCAATTGGTACATTTTGGAGTGACTAAGAAGGATCCAGGCTTACTTATTCGTTTTCACGTGTAAAACTTGTCTAAATCTTGGTCAAACAAAATTGGCAGAAAATTCAAAAAAAAAAAAAGAAATGAAAAACCAAAGCGCACATAGTCTTCTTATATGTCATATAGTAAGCATTAAAGTTGATAAACAAGGTCTGGACATATTCAAACTAGCTAGACAAATCATGTATCTACCCCCTAACCCCTAAACTCTGTCTTATGACGAAGTCAAGCATGAAGATATAGTGGTTTTGGGTTTCAAACATGGAAATTTCAAAAACCTCCCAAAAACTTCATTTTAGGGTGACTAAGAAGGATACAGGCTTCCATTTTCATTTTCATGATCTATACTTGTTTAAATCTTGGTCAAACCTAGGATTTGACCAAGATTCAAATGTGCATCAAAATTCCAAAAAAATCAGAAAAATGAAAAACCAAAGCACATAGTTTTCTTATGTCACATACATATATATAGTAAGCATTCAAAAGTTGATAAACAAGGTCTAGCTAGACATATTCAAATAAGACAAATCATGTATCTACCCCTCTAAAACCATAAATAACTCTGTCTTATGAAGTCAAGCATGAAGAGAAGTGGTTTTTGGTTTCAAACATGGAAATTTCAAAAACCTCCCAAAATTAAAGCTTCGTTTTAGAGTGACTAGTTAAGAAGGATCCAGGCTTACCTTTTCATTTTCATGTTTTAAACTTGTTTAAATCTTGGTCAAACCTAGGATTTGACCAATATTCAAATGGGCATAAAATAAAAAAATAGATAAAATAAAAAACCAAAGCACATATTCTTCTTATGTCATATAGTAAGCATTCAAAAGTTCATAAACAAGGTCTAGACATATTCAAACCAGACAAATCATGTACCCCCTAACCCTAAACTTTGTCTTAATTATATATGAAGTCAAGCATGAAGCAGAGAAGTGTGGTTTTGGGTTTCAAACATGGAAATTTCAAAAACCTCCCAAAAGCTTCATTTTAATTAGACCGGCTGGTTAATTAAGAAGGATCCATGATTAATTACCTTTTCATTGTCATGTTTTAAACTTGTTTAAATCTTGGTCGAACCTAGGATTTGACCAAGATTCAAAATGGGCATAACAATTCAGAAAAAAATCGAAAGAATGAAAAACAAAAGCACATAGCCTTCTTATGTCATATAGTAAGCATTCAAATTGATAAACATGGTCTAGACATATTCAAACCAGAAAAATCATGTATCTACCCCTAACCCTAAACTCTGTCTTATGAAGTCAAGCATGAACAGAAGTACGGTGGTTTTGGGTTTCAAACATGGTAAATTCAAGAACCTCCCAAAAGCTTCATTTTAGAGTTACTAAGAGAAAGATCCGGACTTAATTACCTTATCATTTTCACATGTTAAACTTGTTTAAATATTGCTCAACAAACCTAGGATTTTACCAAGATTCTCAAATGGGCATAAAAATCAAAAAATGAAATACCAATGCACATAGTCCTCTTATAAGTCATAAAGTAAGCATTCAAGTTGATAAACAAGGTCTAGACATATTCAAACAAGACAAATCATGTATCTACCCCCTATCGACCCTAAACTTCGTCTTATGAAGTCAAGCATGAAGAGAAGTGGTTTTGGGTTTCAAACATGGAAATTTCAAAAACCTCCCAAAATTCAGCTTCATTTTAGAGCGACTAAGAAGGATCGATGCTTACCTTTTCATTTCCATGTTTTAAACTTATTTAAATCTTGGTCAAACCTAGCTAGGATTTGACCAAGATTCAAATGGGCATAAAAATTCAGACAAAAAATCTAAAGAATGAAAAACCAAAGCACATAGCCTTCTTAATTATGTCATATAGTAAACACTCAAGTTGATAAACAAGCTAGGTCTAGACATATTCAAACCAGAAAAATCATGTGTATATCTACCCCTAACCCTAAACTCTGTCTTATGAAGTCAATCATGAAGAGAATTGGTTTTGGGTTTCAAACATGGAAATTTCAAGTACGTCCCAAAAGCTTCATATATTTTAGAGTGACTAATTAAGAAGGATCTTGGCTTACGTTTTCATTTTCATGCTTGAAACTTGTTTAAATCTTGGTTGAACCTAGGATTTGACCAGAATCAAATGTGCATAAAATTCTTAAAAAAAATAGAAAAATGAAAAACAAAAGCACATGGTCTTCTTATGTCATATAGTAAGCATTCAAGTTGATAAACAAGGTTTAGACATATTCAAACCAGACAAATCATGTATCTACCCCCTAACCCTAAACTCGGTCTTATGAAGTCTAGCATGAGGAGAAGTCGTTTTGGGTTTCAAACGTTTAAGCCAAAAGCCCCATTTCAAATATTTCAAACTTATTCAAATTTGAAAGACACACAAGTTATAGCACACATAGTGCATACATTCTCACACATACTGCACTAGATGCTAACCCGGCTATAGTTTGAGGCCATTGGATGAGGTCGAAAAAAATCTTGGATTAGAAATGGGGTTGTTCGAACCCCGTAGTTGGATTTTTTGAACCTTGATCTGGTACTGGGCAAAGCCCTAGTTTAACCTATTTAATTATAGATTCGTAGGTCGATTTTTCTACCTTTTTATTATTACTATGCAGCACATGTGTGTTTGCCCGTCGAGTGAAACTCGGAGGAAGAGGGATCACTCGGAAGGAGAGAAGAAGGGAGAGAATTATGGTGTCTCCCCTTTTTCGGGTGATGATGTTGACTTTTGTGCAGGGTTTGTCAGTGAGCAGGAGCGAGCGAGCGAGCGAGCGAGTCGAGCGAGGCCGAGAATGAGAGAGATTTGTTTTTTTTTTTTTGAGAGGGACGACCGAAGGATCCAGAAGGACCCACAGACTTCCAATACGCATCCTGATGCGTCTTCTCTTGACAAAGAAAATGTCTGGGAGTTTGCGTACCTATTGCACGTGACTTGTGCTCACTGAAGTGTGGGACCTCACGCATGGGCACCACACGTAAGTGACAGACCTGTTGGTGTAAAAACTCGGTTGATTATTATAGTGCATTAGAACAAAGTTTCCTATGGATTCAAGGGTAGGAAATCCAAGTTAACTCATTTACATGACATTATTTTTTCCATGAAGCAAAGTTAACGCACCTATCAATTGGTACATTTTGGAGTGACTAAGAAGGATCCAGGCTTACTTATTCGTTTTCACGTGTAAAACTTGTCTAAATCTTGGTCAAACAAAATTGGCAGAAAATTCAAAAAAAAAACAGAAAAATGAAAAACCAAAGCACGCACATAGTCTTCTTATATGTCATATAGCAAGCATTAAAGTTGATAAACAAGGTCCAGACATATTCAAAACTAGACAAACCATGTATCTACCCCCTAACCCCTAAACTCTGTCTTTTATGAAGTCAAGCATGAAGATAAGTGGTTTGGGTTTCAAACATGGAAATTTCAAAAACTCTCCCAAAAAAACTTCATTTTAGGGTGACTAAGAAGGATACAAAGCTTCCATTTTCATTTTCATGATCTATACTTGTTTAAATCTTGGTCAAGCCTAGGATTTGACCAAGATTCAAATGTGCATTGATGGCGTGTAACTCACACGTTCGTTGGGAACCCCAAGAGGAAGGTATGATGCGCACAGTAGCAAGTTTTCCCTCAGAAAGAAACCAAGGTTTAATCGAACCAGGAGGAGCCAAGAAGCACGTTGAAGGTTGATGGTCACGAAATGTGATGCGGCGCAACACCAGGGATTCCGGCGCCAACGCGGAACCTGCACAACACAACCAAAGTACTTTGCCCCAACGAAACAGTGAGGTTGTCAATCTCACCGGCTTGCTGTAACAAAGGATTAAACGTATCGAGTGGAAGATGTTTGCAAAGAAAATAGTAAAACAAGTAGATTGTATGCTATGTAAAGAATAGGACCGGGGTCCACAGTTCACTAGAGGTGTCTCTCCCATAAGATAAAAGCATGTTGGGTGAACAAATTACAGTCGGGCAATTGACAAATAGAGAAAGGCATAATAATGCATATACATGATATGATAAATATAGTGAGATTTAATTGGGCATTACGACAAAGTACATAGACTGCCATCCAACTGCATCTATGCCTAAAAAGTCCACCTTCAGGTTATCGTCCGAACCCCCTCCAGTATTAAGTTGCAAAGCAACAGACAATTGCATTAAGTATTGTGCGTAATGTAATCAACAACTACATCCTTAGACATAGCATCAATGTTTTATCCCTAGTGGCAACAACACATCACAACCTTAGAACTTTCTGTCACTGTCCCAGGTATCAATGAAGGCATGAACCCACTATCGAGCATAATTACTCCCTCTTGGAGTTAAGAGTAAAAACTTGGCCAGAGCCTCTACTAATAACGGAGAGCATGCAAGATCAACAACACATGAACAATAGATTGATAATCACCATAATCATAGTACTCTCTATCCATCGGATCCCGACAAACACAACATATAGAATTACATATAGATGATCTTGATCATGTTAGGCAGCTCACAAGATCCAACAATGAAGCACAGATCAAAGCACCAATACCATGTAAGCTCCTAGCGATTAATGATGCACTAGAAAATAACTATGCTTGGCTTGTTCCTGAAAATTTGTTTGATGAGAGTAGCAAGCCTAAGACTAATGAAAAGGGAGCCGCTGAAACTTATGTATCCAATATACTATGCATGGTTGAGAAAACTCCAAACCCCGCTGAAGATGCTTCATCTCTTGATAATACTTGATTTGCACTTTCTGCGCCTAGCTGAAAGGCGTTAAAGAAAAGCGCTTATGGGAGACAACCCATGGTTTTTACTACAGTACTTTGTTTTTATTTTGTGTCTTGGAAGTTGTTTACTACTGTAGCAACCTCTCCTTATCTTAGTTTAGTGTTTTATTGTGCCAAGTAAAGTCGTTGATAGTAAAGTTCATACTAGATTTGGATTACTGCGCAGAAACAGATTTCTTTGCTGTCACGAATCTGGGCTGTTTTCTCTGTAGGTAACTCAGAAAATTATGCCAATTTACGTGAGTGATCCTCAGATATGTACGCAACTTTCATTCAATTTGAGCATTTTCATTTGAGCAAGTCTGGTGCCTCGATAAAATTCGTCAATACGAACTGTTCTGTTTTGACAGATTCTGTCTTTTATTTCGCATTGCCTCTTTTGCTATGTTGGATGAATTTCTTTGATCCATTAATGTCCAGTAGCTTTATGCAATGTCCAGAAGTGTTAAGAATGATTGTGTCACCTCTGAACATGTTAATTTTTATTGTCCACTAACCCTCTAATGAGTTGTTTCGAGTTTGGTGTGGAGGAAGTTTTCAAGGATCAAGAGAGGAGTATGATGCAATATGATCAAGGAGAGTGGAAAGCTCTAAGCTTGGGGATGCCCCGGTGGTTCACCCCTGCATATTCTAAGAAGACTCAAGCGTCTAAGTTTGGGGATGCCCAAGGCATCCCCTTCTTCATCGACAACATTATCAGGTTCCTCCCCTGAAACTATATTTTTATTCCATCACATCTTATGTGCTTTTCTTGGAGCGTCGGTTTGTTTTTGTTTTTGTTTTGTTTGAATAAAATGGATCCTAGCATTCACTTTGTGGGAGAGAGACACGCTCCGCTGTAGCATATGGACAAGTATGTCCTTAGGCTCTACTCATAGTATTCATGGCGAAGTTTCTTCTTCGTTAAATTGTTATATGGTTGGAATTGGAAAATGATACATGTAGTAAATTGCTAAAATGTCTTGGATAATGTGATACTTGGCAATTGTTGTGCTCATGTTTAAGCTCTTGCATCATACACTTTGCACCCATTAATGAAGAAATACATAGAGCTTGCTAAATTTGGTTTGCATATTTGGTCTCTAAGGTCTAGATACTTAGTATTGAGTTTTGAACAACAAGGAAGACGGTGTAGAGTCTTATAATGTTTACAATATGTCTTTTATGTGAGTTTTGCTGCACCGGTTCATCCTTGTGTTTGTTTCAAATAACCTTGCTAGCCTAAACTTTGTATCGAGAGGGAATACTTCTCATGCATCCAAAATCCTTGAGCCAACCACTATGCCATTTGTGTCCACCATACCTACCTACTACATGGTATTTCTCCACATTCCAAAGTAAATTGCTTGAGTGCTACCTTTAAAATTCCATCATTCGCCTTTGCAATATATAGCTCATGGGACAAATAGCTTAAAAACTATTGTGGTATTGAATATGTACTTATGCACTTTATCTCTTATTAAGTTGCTTGTTGTGCGATAACCATGTTTCTGGGGACGCCATCAACTATTCCTTGTTGAATATCATGTGAGTTGCTATGCATGTCCGTCTTGTCTGAAGTAAGAGAGATCTACCACCTTAATGGTTGGAGCATACATATTGTTAGAGAAGAACATTGGGCCGCTAACTAAAGCCATGATTCATGGTGGAAGTTTCAGTTTTGGACATATATCCTCAATCTCATATGAGAATAATAATTGTTGCCACATGCTTATGCATTAAAGAGGAGTCCATTATCTGTTGTCCATGTTGTCCCGGTATGGATGTCTAAGTTGAGAATAATCAAAAGCAAGAAATCCAAAATGCGAGCTTTCTCCTTAGACCTTTGTACAGGCGGCATGGAGGTACCCCATTGTGACACTTGGTTAAAACATGTGTATTGCGATGATCCGGTAGTCCAAGCTAATTAGGACAAGGTGCGGGCACTATTAGTATACTATGCATGAGGCTTGCAATTTGTAAGATATAATTTACATAACTCATATGCTTTATTACTACCGTTGACAAAATTGTTTCATGTTTTCAAAATCAAAGCTCTAGCACAAATATAGCAATCGATGCTTTTCCTCTATGGAGGACCATTCTTTTACTTTTATTGTTGAGTCAGTTCACCTATTTCTCTCCACCTCAAGAAGCAAACACTTGTGTGAACTGTGCATTGATTCCTACATACTTGCATATTGCACTTATTATATTACTCTATGTTGACAATTATCCATGAGATATACATGTTATAAGTTGAAAGCAACCGCTGAAACTTAATCTTTCTTTGTGTTGCTTCAATATCTTTACTTTGATTTATTGCTTTATGAGTTAACTCTTATGCAAGACTTATTTATGCTTGTCTTGAAGTACTATTCATGAAAAGTCTTTGCTATATGATTCAATTTGTTTACTCATGTCATTACCATTGTTTTGATCGCTGCATTCATTACATATATTTACAAATAGTATGATCAAGGTTATGATGGCATGTCACTCCAGAAATTATCTTTGTTATCGTTTTACCTGCGCGTGGTGCGTAACTAAGTTTGGGATGCTGATACGTCTCCGACGTATCATTTCTTATGTTCCATGCCACATTATTGATAATATCTACATGTTTTATGCACATTTTATGTCATATTCGTGCATTTTCCTGAACTAACCTATTAACAAGATGCCTAAGTGCCGCTTGTTTTCTGCTGTTTTTGGTTTTAGAAATCCTAGTAACGAAATATTCTCGAAATTGGACGAAATCAACGCCCAGTGGTCCTATTTTGCCACGAAGCTTCCAGAAGAAGGGAGACGAAGTGGGGCCACGAGGTGGCGACACCATAGGGCGGCGCGGCCCGGCCCTTGGCCACGCCCGACCTGTGATGTGGGCCCCGTGGTGGCCCCCTGACCTGCCCTCTTCCGCCACTTAAAGCCTCTCCACAAACCCCTAGCATCGAGCCACGATACGGAAAACCTTCTAGAGACGCCGCCGCCGCCAATCCCATCTCGGGGATTCAGGAGATCGCCTACCGGCACCCTGCCGGAGAGGGGAATCATCTCCCGGAGGACTCTACGCCGCCATGGTCGCCTCCGGAGTGATGTGTGAGTAGTCTACCCCTGGACTATGGGTCCATAGCAGTAGCTAGATGGTTGTCTTCTCCCCATTGTGCTTAATTGTCGGGTCTTGTGAGCTGCCGAACATGATCAAGATCATCTATCTGTAATTCTATATGTTGTGTTTGTTGGGATCCGATGAATAGAGAATACTTGTTATGTTGATTATCAATTTATATCTATGTGTTGTTTATGATCTTGCATGCTCTCCGTTACTAGTAGATGCTCTGGCCAAGTAGATGCTTGTAACTCCAAGAGGGAGTATTTATGCTCGATAGTGGGTTCATGTCTCCGTGAATCTGGGGAAGTGACAGAAATCTCTAAGATTATGGATGTGCTGTTGCCACTAGGGATAAAACATTGGTGCTATGTTCGAGGATGTAGTCACTGATTACATTACGCGCAATACTTAATGCAATTGTCTGTTGTTAGCAACTTAATACTGGAGGGGGTTCGGATGATAACCTGAAGGTGGACTTTTTAGGCATAGATGCATGCTGGATAGCGGTCTATGTACTTTGTCGTAATGCCCAATTAAATCTCACTATACTCATCATAATATGTATGTGCATGGTCATGCCCTCTCTATTTGTCAATTGCCCAACTGTAATTTGTTCACCCAACATGCTGTTTATCTTATGGGAGAGACACCTCTAGTGAACTGTGGACCCCGGTCCATTCTTTACATCGCATACAATCTACTGCAATACTTGTTTTACTGTTTTCTGCAAACAATCATCTTCCACACAATACGGTTAATCCTTTGTTACAGCAAGCCGGTGAGATTGACAACTTCACTGTTTCGTTGGGGCAAAGTACTTTGGTTGTGTTGCAGGTTCCACGTTGGCGCCGGAATCCCTGGTGTTGCGCCGCACTACATCCCGCCGCCATCAACCTTCAACGTGCTTCTTGACTCCTACTGGTTCGATTAAACCTTGGTTTCTTACGAGGGAAACTTGCCGCTGTGCGCATCATACCTTCCTCTTGGGGTTCCCAACGGACGTGTCAACTACACGCATCAAGCAAATTTCTGGCCCAAACTCAGTGTTGTTGATCCACCATGAGTTTGAGGGGGGTGTTAGAGTTGTATAGTCCATATTTTTGTATTCTCCAATGTATGAGGGGCTTACCTGCACATTATCACACATGTACATGTACTGGCCTATTGCCCTCTGTGAATACCAGTTGCTCTTTCTCAACAGTTTGGAGGGTATTAGAAGTAATAACTTACATAATATTTAATTTCTCAATATACTCAAATACGTCCAATCCAGATGAAACCGAACAAGGCCTAAAGTATATAAACTGACGAGGGTTGGTGGTAGCTTAATCTATGTGATGTATTTACAAGTTATCGCGTGCACTCGGACTGCTGCGCACACATGCGTTGGGCCTATGTCGCGCTCGACGGTGGCACTTTTTTCTGGTTAAGATCAATCTGGACATAGGAAAAAAGTGCCAAGCGAGGAGGACACCATTTTCTCGGAATCCAGGAAGGCGTTGCTCCGTTTTGCTTCGATCGTGCCCCTGGGTCTGGGTGCAACTTTGTCGGCTCGATAGTAACTTTGATTTCAGGCGGTGGCTGTGGCGTTGGACTGTATTTTGTACTTCTGTTGACTGATTTGGCGGAATATCACGCCTCTTTATCACCGAACGAAAGTCGCTATGCTAAAATTTATAGCAGCAACCATCGTTAAAGATGAGATTTGTAGATCGAAAGAGTTAAACCTAAAACTGCATCAACTACGTAAAACCGACTGAATCTCAGGAGATTCACGGAACCCATAACTCCATGCGCTTCCAACGACGCGAGACACGCTAACTGAAGCGAGATATGACGAGAAGGACATTATTCTGACTTCAAGATGCAGCTATCACCTCATCATTTCGAAGAAGGCACTGGAAAATAACCACCTCTAATAACTGAGATTGTTTGCTCCCCCATAGAAACACCCAACTAGAGCGTGTCAATTCACTCCGAGGCACGGCTTTGTTGTTGGTGGAAAGATGAGATGACCGAGCTCCACCATCGAGCTCAACTGTGATGCCACTCCGCCGCCGCCACCCACCAAACTTTGCCATCCTCTCACTAGCCGCCATCGATGTTGGGTTGGATCTTTTACAAAAAATGTCCGATGGTTTCTCTTATGTGTATGCATATAAAGTCTACTCACCCAACTTCTGGCATGAATCTAGTTCAACAATCTATGTTCCAACCCTCACACAAAAGACCAACATCTCAGCTTTCATATTTGGAAATTCAAGTTCAAACATAACATTGGGTCCATATACATGAATAAAGCATGACAACATATGTCGAACATAGAGATAAAACCATGAAAATACGTACTATGATCATCACTAGACCGTGGCACTAAAAACAAGCCCACGTCTCCTAACTGGTATGAGAGGACAAACGAGGCGATCCCAAGGCAGAACTAGGGTTCACATCTCTCTCCGCCAAGTGACACTACTGGTCCGCCCTTCTTCAATGGCCTTCAGGTCTTGCATCTCTGTATGTGTGGATTCAACCTCTCATCGGAAGAGAGGGTTTTCGCTTCTTATTTTAGCAAGATTTTGTCTATTCATTGAGATAGTGAGATGGCGGTTACATCATGGTGTCATAATAAGGTCCCTCCTGTTCCCCGACACCCTGCTCGTTGTGCCTAGCACCGGAAGAGGACACGCGGAGTTAGTGTGTCCAAGTGGATCTTCTCGGGATCTTGTCGGTTTTTGTCTTCGTTGGTGTGGCTGTAGGTCAGACTCTTCCGATCTACGACCTCATCTTTGGTGATGGTTGCTAAATGGTACGTTGTTCCTTTAGGGGCCTTAACACTAACATTTTTCCGTCTATCTACTAAAACAAGCTCTACCACGACAAGTTTTTCGACTTACCGAGGGAGGTGAGGAAGGCGACGCGCCTTCAGCCTCTTTAGTGCTTGTAGTCATCTCTCTAGGTGATCTAGTGACATATTTGTAAATTTTATTACTTTTCCCATTCTCCGTACTATTGATGATGATTATTAGTAGATCAGTACATTTATTTCCGTTAAAAGGACAAGTTCACGAATACTAATAAACATGGAAAACATAAAGTCCATGACTTGAATAGATAAACTCAAAACCATGACATTCACTTCTTCTCGAACAAATCTAGACACCTTTTGTGTAATTTCTTTTTGTAGCACAGCAAGCGCCACTCTAAGTATCGGTCGCATGCATTTTTTGCGTCGAGGTTGATCTCTACACTTCTCCCTCGATGGGTTTGCCCCTTCTTGAGGCAAACCTTAGCGATTTGACTACCTGCAGTACTTCTCCTATGGATACTCGGCAAACGTGTGACGATGTTCACCGCACCATAACAACGGTGGTGTTGGCCATCCTCTATGGCTTAGTGGATATGTGAATGGCCTCCAGTCCCTTCTCTACCATTATCCTTCCTCATGCCACGCCATTGGAGCCTAAAATCTCATGTTCTCTCACCCATCATGTTGTGGTGATGTAGTGTTGGATGTCTAGCCATGCCAATTTAGGGTTTATCATGATTTGGGTTATTAGCTAGTACTTTTTGGTCACTCGTGGCAATCATATTTAGCCTTGGATAGTCTAGCAATTAGGTTGGATTTCTTGGTTGCCCTCTCGTTATGTGTACATGCATGCACTAGTAGGAAATGTTCATTGGTCGCGCGTGTGTAAATTTCATGACTGCTATCGCGTCAAAGATGAAAGACCAAGGGTGCCGCCTAGAATGGGGTGAATATGTGTTTCAAAACTTTTATGTTAAGCAGTTTGAGCAAGTATGAATAAAAAACTAACGCCACTTATCATGCACGACACCTAGAACCGAGGTTCATATATGTGCACCAACAACCTATGCTAAGCATGATGAGCAACAAGGTGATAACAAGATATATAACTTCAAGCACGAAGGCTATCACAAAGTAAAGTGCATAAGTAAAGAGCTCGGGTATAGAGATAACCGAGGCACGCGGGAGACGATGATTTATCCCGAAGTTCACACTCTTGCGAGTGCTAATCTCCGGTGGAGAGGTGCGGTGGCTTAGTGCTCCCGAACGCCACAAGAGGCTCACCTTGAGGTGTGGTTGCTCGATGAACAAGTTTCCCTTAAGTGAATCACCCAAGGTTTATCGAACTCAGGGAGGTAGAGGTCAAAGATATCCCTCTCAAGCAACCCTGCAATTAAGATACAAGAAGTCTCTTGTGTCCCCAACACACCCAATACACTTGTCAGATGTATAGGTGCACTAGTTCGGCGAAGAGATAGTGAAATACAAGTAATATGGATGATTGTAAGTAGTAATTGCAATCTGAAATAAAAATGGCAGCAAGCGAACATGTAGCAGAACTTGTTGGAAATGGTGTTTCAATGCTTAGAAACAAGGCCTAGGGATCATACTTTCACTAGTGGACACTCTCAACAATGATCACATAACTGAATAAATAAATGCTACTTTCTACACTCTCTTGTTGGATAACAAACACCATTCATTGTGTAGGGCTACAAAAGCACACCTCAAGCCGGAGTAAACAAGCTCCACAACATCCGGAGTTCATATTAAAGTAACCTCTAGAGTGCATAATAGACCGTTGCAATTTAGACCGAGTACTAACATAGCATACACACTGTCAACAATAGCTATGAAAGGGGGAATAGATCGCATCAATACTATCATAGTAATAGTTAACTTCATAATCCACAAGAGATTACAATCATAACCTACGCCAAGTACTACATGATGCACACACTGTCAACTTTACATCATGGAGGAGGAATAGACTACTTTAATAACATCACTAGAGTAGCACATAGATGAATAGTGATACAAAGCTCATGATCACATAAAGATCACACCATGGGAGAGAGATGAACCACATAGCTACCGGTAGAGCCCTCAGCCTCGGGGGAGAACTACTCCCTCCTCATCATGGGAGACAACAACGGCGATGAAGATGGCGGTGGTGTCGATGGAGATGCCTTCAATTCCTCTAACTCGCGCGTGCCGAACAGAGATTCGTCCCCTCAAACTTGTCTTCGCGATGGCGGCGGCTACGGAACTCTTCGTGGAATATGACAATTGGTACTGCGTTTTTAGGTCGAAAGGGCTTATATAGGCGAAGAGTGCGCCGCGAGGGGGTGCTCCTCACCCACCCCATAGGGAGGCGCGCCCCCTCTAGGCCGCGCGATCCTATGGTTTGAGGTAGTTCGGGCCTCCTCTCCACCCTTCGGTGTTCTGGTCCGTCTCGGTGAATTAAGATGTTTGGTCTTTGTTTCGTCGAATTCCGAGAATATTGCCCGAACAGCCTTTCTGGAACCAAAAACAGCAGAAAACAGGAACTGGCACTTCGGCATCTTGTTAATAGGTTAGTTCCGGAAAATGCATAAAATCATTATAAGTGTGAGCAAAACATGTAGGTATTGTCATAAAACTAGCATGGAACATAAGAAATTATAGATACGTTGGAGACGTATCAAGCATCCCCAAGCTTAGTTCCTACTCGCCCTCGAGTAGGTAAACGATAACAAGGATAATTTCTGAAGTGACATGCTACTATCATAATCTTGATCAATACTATTGTAAAGCATATGAGATGAATGAAGTGATTCGAAGCAATGGTAAAGATAATGACTAAACAACTGAATCATATAGCAAAGACTTTTCATGAATAGTACTTTCAAGACAAGCATCAATAAGACTTGCATAAGAGTTAACTCATAAAGCAATAAATTCTTAGTAGAAAGTTTTGAAGCAACACAAAGGAATATTAAGTTTCAGCGGTGCTTTCAACTTGTAACATGTATATCTCATAGATAATTGTCAACACAAAGTAATATGATGAATGCAAATAAGCAAGTATGTAAATGCACATAGTTGACACAAGTGTTTGCTTCTAAGATAGAAAGAAGTAGGTAAACTGACTCAACATAAAGTAAAAGAAAGGCCCTTCGCAGAGGGAAGCATGGATTACTATTTTTGTGCTAGAGCTTTTCATTTTGAAAACATAGAAACAATTTTGTCAACGGTAGTAATAATTCATATGTGTTATGCATAAGACATCCTATAAGTTGCAAGCCTCATGCATAGAATACCAATAGTGCTCGCACCTTGTCCTAATTAGCTTGGATTTACATGGATTATTGATACGTCCAAAACGTATCTACTTTCCCGAACACTTTTGCTATTGTTTTGCCTCTAATTTGTGTATTTTGGATACAACTAACACGGACTAACGTTGTTTTCAGCAGAATTGCTCTGGTGTCTCGTTTTTGTGCAAACTTCTTCAGAAAATCCCCGGAATTTATGTCGAAGGGCTTATTTTTCCAGAAGATTCACGGAGCCAGAAGGGCAGGCCTGGGGGAGGCCCAGGGCCCCCACACTAGGCCGGCGGCCCGGAAGGCGGGCGCGCCGCCCTATCGTAGGGCCGCCTCGCCAGCCTCCGACGCCTCTCTGACTATTTAAGGCTCTCTGCACCCAAAAACGCGAGGCGAATTGACGAAACTCCAGAAAGACTCCAGGGGCGCCGCCGCCATCGCGAAACTCCAATTCGGGGGACAGAATCTCTGTTCCGGCACGCCGCCGGGACGGGGAAGTGCCCCCGGAAGCCATCTCCATCGACGCCACCGCCTCCATCATGCTCCGTGAGTAGTTCCCCCATGGACTACGGGTTCTAGCAGTAGCTAGTTGGTACTCTCTCTCCCATGTACTTCAATACAATGATCTCATGAGCTGCCTTACATGATTGAGATTCATCTGATGTAATCGGTGTTGTGTTTGTTGGGATCCGATGGATGATACATTATGATTAGTCTATCTATAAAGTTTGTGAAGTTATTGTTGCTGCAATCTTGTTATGCTTAATGCTTGTCACTAGGGCCCGAGTGGCATGATCTTAGATTTAAGCTCTATAATTATTGCTTAGATTGTATCTACAAGTTGTTTGCACATATTGCTGTCCGGAACCCGAGGCCCCAAAGTGACAGAAATTGGGACAACCGGAGGGGAAGGCTGTGATATGAGGATCACATGTTTTCACCAAGTGTTAATGCTTTGCTCCGGTGCTCTATTAAAAGGAGTACCTTAATAGCCAGTAGATTCCCTTGAGGCCCGGCTGCCACCGGCTGGTAGGACAAAAGATGTTGTACAAGTTTCTCATTGCGAGCACGTATGACTATATATGGAAAACATGCCTACATGATTAATAATCTTGATGTTCTGTCTTAATGCTTTGATTCCTATCAATTGCCCAACTGTAATTTGTTCACCCAACACTTGTCACTTGTTATTGGAGAGTTACCACTAGTGTAGATAGCTGGGAACCCCGGTCCATCTCTCATCATCATATACTCGTTCTATATGACATTGGAAGTAGTATCAACTATTTTCTGGTGCCATTGCTCTCATATTACTGCTACTGCTGCTGTGTTACTATTACTACTGCTTCATATTACTGCTACTTTCACATCACCCCTGTTACTAGTGCTTTTCCAGGTGCAGCTGAATTGACAACTCAGTTGTTAAGGCTTATAAGTATTCTTTACCTCCCCTTGTGTCGAATCAATAAATTTGGGTTTTACTTCCCTCGAAGACTGCTGCGATCCCCTATACTTGTGGGTCATCAAGACTATTTTCTGGCGCTGCTGTCGGAGCATAGTTTTATTTTGGAAGTTGGATTGATATTGTTCGCTGCAAATTCTCCATCATGGGTAAACCTCGCGATACTAAAGTCGCCATATTACCATCCACTACAAGAAAAGGTACAACTCTGAGTACCTCCGCTGCTCTTGATTCACCATCTGTGATAAGTCAACTTGTTTCACCACCACAAGCTTCACGTGTTGGTATTATACGTCTCCAACGTATCGATAATTTCTTATGTCCCATGCTACTTTATTGATGATACCTACATGTTTTATACACATTTTATGTCATATTTATGCATTTTCTCCGGCACTAACTGATTAACAAGATGCCAAGAGCCGTTCCTGTTTTCTGCTGTTTTTGGTTTCATAAATCCTAGTAAGGAAATATTCTCTTAATTGGACGAAATCAACGCCAGATCTTATTTTTCCACGGTGCTTCCGTAACACCGAAGAGACGGAGTCGGAGGGGGTACGGAGCCGCCACACAACAGGGCGGCGCGGCAGCCTTGGGCGGCGCGCCCGGCGTGTGGGGCCCTCGCGCCGCCTCCTGACCTACCCTTCCGCCTACTTAAGCCTTCGTCGATAATAGTTCCAGTATACCGAGAACCACGATACGGAAAACCTTCTAGAGACGCCGCCGCCGCCAATCCCATCTCGGGGATTCAGGAGATCGCCTCCGGCACCCCGCCGGGAGGGGAATCATCTCCCGGAGGACTCTTCACCGCCATGGTCGCCTCCGAGTGATGTGAGTAGTTCACCCTCTGGACTATGGGTCCATAGCAGTAGCTAGATGGTTGTCTTCTCCTAATTGTGCTATCATTGTTGGATCTTGTGAGCTGCCTAACATGATCAAGATCATCTATCTGTAATGCTATATGTTGCGTTTGTTGGGATCCGATGAATAATGAATGCTATGTTATGTTGATTATCAATCTATCATCTATGTGTTGTTTAAGATCTTGCATGCTCTCCGTTGCTAGTAGAGGCTCTAGCCAAGTTTTTACTTGTAACTCCAAGAGGGAGTATTTATGCTCGAGAGTGGGTTCATGCCTCCATAAATCTGGGACAATGACAGAAAGTTCTAAGGTTGTGATGTGTTATTGCCACTAGGGATAAAACATCAATGCTATGTCTAAGGATGTATTTATTGATTACATTACGCACTATACTTAATGCAATTGTTTCTGTTGTTTGCAACTTAATACCGGAGGGGGTTCGGATGATAACCAAGGTGGACTTTAGGCATAGATGCATGCCGGATAGCGGTCTATGTACTTTGTCGTAATGCCCAATTAAATCTCACACTACTCATCATAACATGTATGTGCATGGTCATGCCCTCTTTATTTGTCAATTGCCCAACTGTAATTTGTTCACCCAACATGCTTATTCTTATGGGAGAGACACCACCAGTGAACTGTAGACCCCGGTCCATTCTTTTACATCGAATACAATCTACTGCAATTCTCGTTCTACTGTTCTCTGCAAACATCATCATCCACACTATACATCTAATCCTTTGTTACAGCAAGCCGGTGAGATTGAAAACCTCACTTAAGTTGGGGCAAAGTATCTTGGTTGTGTTGTGCAGGTTCCACGTTGGCGCCGGAATCCCTGGTGTTGCGCCGCACTACACTCCGCCGCCATCAACCTTCAACGTGCTTCTTGGCTCCTACTGGTTCGATAAACCTTGGTTTCTTACTGAGGGAAAACTTGCCGATGTACGCATCACACCTTCCTCTTGGGGTTCCCAACGGGCACGTCGAACCCGCACGCCAAAGATCAAGATTTTCCGCGCCGTTGCCGGGGAGATCAAGACATGCTGCAAGGGGAGTCTCCACTTCTCAATCTCTTTACTTTGTTTTTGTCTTGCTTTATTTTATTTACTACTTTGTTTGCTGCATTATATCAAAACACAAAAAAATTAGTTGCTAGCTTTACTTTATTTACTGTCTTGTTTGCTATATCAAAAACACAAAAAAATTAGTTACTTGCATTTACTTTATCTAGTTTGCTTTATTTACTATTGCTAAAATGAGTAATCCTGAAGTTGAAGTTCGTTCGTTTAAGCAACAAGGGGGAGAATGTTTAAAAGATGCTTGGTATAGAATTAGTGATGCCCATAATAGGTGCACTAAGAAACACTCCACCACTATCCTACTCAGGAATTTTTATGTTGGTATCTCTAGCTGGAATAGGTATGTTCTTGATTGTCTCGCAGGAGGTAATTTCCTAGGCACTCCTGCTTTAGAAGCTAGTTGCATTATTGAGAGTCTATTTGGAATACCACCTGTTAATGAAGTTAAAATTGAAATCTCTCTTGAAGATGTCATGAAAAAGTTGGAAACCATAGAGAAAGATCTTCCAAGTATTGAGACTAAATTGGGAATATTACTTAATAGCACTGATAAACTTGATAAATCTCTAGGTGGAATTAATGAGAGAATTGCCATCTAGAAACTTGTGCTACTCATGATAATCAAACCCAAAGGATTAGTGAACTTGAAGAAGCTATGGGAACCTTGGGTTCAACTTTTTCTTCTCATCTATAAAGTTTAGAGAGAAAGCTTATGTGGGTAAGGAGCAAAAGTTCATGTATGTCTCTAAGGTGCCTAAACCAAAAAACTATTATAGGCCTAAAATTGATAAAGCTCTTAAAACCACTATAGAAAAAGGAGCCTTATGATTCTATTATTAGAACAAATTATGATGTTGATGCTTCATCTCTTGATAATACTTGATACACACTTTCTGCGCCTAGCTGAAAGGCGTTAAAGAAAAGCGCTTATGGGAGACAACCCATGATTTTACTACAGCACTTTTGTTTTATATTTGAGTCTTGGAAGTTGTTACTACTGTAGCAACCTCTCCTTATCTTAATTTTGTTGCATTGTTGTGCCAAGTAAAGTCTTTGATAGTAAGGTTCATACTAGATTTGGATTACTGCGCAGAAACAGATTTCTTGCTGTCACGAATCTGGGTTGAATTCTCTGTAGGTAACTCAGAAAATTCTGCCAATTTACGTGAGTGATCCTCAGATATGTACTCAACTTTCATTCAATTTGAGCATTTTTATTTGAGCAAGTATGGTGCCTCAATAAAAATTCGTTTTTACGGACTGTTCTGTTTTGACAGATTCTACCTTTTATTTCGCATTTTTGCTATGTTTGATGGATTTCTTTATTCCATTAACTTTCAGTAGCTTTGTGCAATGTCCAGAAGTGTTAAGAATGATTATGTCACCTCTGAACATGTGAATTTTGATTATGCACTAACCCTCTAATGAGTTGTTTTGAGTTTGGTGTGGAGGAAGTTTTCAAGGATCAAGAGAGGAGGATGATACAATATGATCAAGGAGAGTGAAAGCTCTAAGCTTGGGGATGCCCCGTGGTTCATCCCTGCATATTTCAAGAAGACTCAAGCATCTAAGCTTGGGGATGCCCAAGGCATCCTTCTTCATCGACAACATTATCATGTCTCTTAGTGAAACTATATTTTTATTCCATCACATCTTATGTGCTTTACTTGGAGCGTCTGGTTTGTTTTTGTTTTTGTTTTGTTTGAATAAAGTTGGATCCTAGCATTCATTGTGTGGGAGAGAGACACGCTCCGCTGTTGCATATGGACAAATATGTCCTTAGGCTTTACTCATAATGTTCATGGCGAAGGTTGAAACTGCTTCGTTAATTGTTATATGGTTGGAAACGGGAAATGCTACATGTGGTAATTGGTAGAATGTCTTGAATAATTTGATACTTGGCAATTGTTGTGCTCATAAGGATCATGTTTAAGCTCTTGCATCATATACTTTGCACCTATTAGTGAAGAAATACATAGAGCTTGTTGAAATTTGGTTTGCATGATTGGTCTCTCTAAAGTCTAGATATTTTCTAGTAAGGGTTTGAGCAACAAGGATGACAGTGTAGAGTCTTATAATGCTTGCAATATGTTTTTATGTGAGTTTTGCTGTACCGGTTCATACTTGTGTTTGCTTCAAATAACCTTGCTAGCCTAAGCCTTGTATTGAGAGGGATTACTTCTCGTGCATCCAAATCCTTGAGCCAATAACTATGCCATTTGTGTCCACCATACCTACCTACTACATGGTATTTCTCCGCCATTCCAAAGTAAATTGCTTGAGTGCTACTCTTTTAAATTTCTATTCTTTATCTTTGCAATATATAGCTCATGGGACAAATAGCCTAAAAACTATTGTGGTATTGAATATGTACTTATGTATTTTATCTCTTATTAAGTTGCTTGTTGTGCGATAACCATGTTCCTGGGGACGCCATCAACTACCTTTTGTTGAATATCATGTGAGTTGCTATGCATGTTCGTCTTGTCTGAAGTAAGGGCGATTTACCATGAGTTGAATGGTTTGAGCATGCATATTGTTAGAGAAGAACATTGGGCCGCTAACTAAAGCCATGTATCATGGTGGAAGTTTCAGTTTGGACATACAACCTCAATCTCTTATGAGAATATTATTTGTTGTTGAATGCTTAAGCATTAAAGAGGAGTCCATTATCTGTTGTCTATGTTGTCCCGGTATGGATGTCTAAGTTGAGAATAATCAAAAGCGAGAAATCCAATGCGAGCTTTCTCCTTAGACCTTTGTACAAGCGTATAGAGGTACCCCTTTGTGATACTTGGTTAAAACATATGTTTCTATTTTCGTGCCCTCGGGTCGTTAGTTGTACTCAGCTTCTCAGCCCCCTTAGTTTTTCCTCATTTTTCCCCAAGCCTATGTCTCGAAACCCGTAGAAAGGAGCTCGGCATTTTAAGGAACTGCTTATTTGGACGTTCTGTGCTGGCGTGTTGCGCCGCGTCGTCTGTGGGGCCGCGTCGTGTGGGGCCGCGTCGCGTGGGGCCGCGTCGCGTGGGGCTGGTAGAAAGGGACCGCGTGGGACAGGACGAGAAGCGTTTGGTTGCACGTGAGCAGGAGCTGGGTTTTGTCTCTCTCGGCCCAAATTGGCATTTTTAAGAGCACCTTTTCCCCTCTTTCTCTCTCTGTCTTTTTCACCAAATTAGTATCAAATCTAGAGAAGCTTCTATTTCTGTCTTTCTTCAATATGGCAGCAAATCTAGTAGCAAATCTCTAGGGTTATTTATGCCTTTTGGCCCTCGTTTTTTGCCCAATATGGCAGCAAATCTAGTAGCAAATCTAGAAGCTAGTATATGATAAATTCACAACAGCATAATCAGAAAACTAAGTATAATACATAAACTGCATACAGCAGCCAAAAGCAGCCAATAACGTTGTTAATGTTCACGACAAACTAAGCTGAAAAATATACAAGACGCACGCAATGTATGGACAACAAGAAGATTAGGATGAATGAATTTGTTCTTCATTCCTCCTCATATATTTCTCCGTCGCTCCATTCGTGCATTACCCCAAGGAAATATTCATTGAACTCCTTCCGTCTGCAGTGTGCGGCCAATACATCCTCCAAACGGTATGGCTTGTGTTCATTTCTCATACCGTAGTTTCCTATTCTATCCACACGTAGTGGCCACTCATCCCAGGCCTTTGTATCATGAGAGTACTCTCTGATATAACCCAAATCCGTGTAGTAGATGCAGCCAGGTCGAAGTGTCGGGTACACTCTGGTGTCGACGGAGATACACCGGATATAATTCACGAAGAAGGCATTACTGCCAATGTTACTGACCGGATGGAGAGAGCGGCTCTGAGTGTCCACACGGTACACCAATGGTCTGCCCGCCAAAGCCACGCTGACCAACAACACAAGCAGCAGATCACCATCCGACTTCACAAGGTAGAACTTCTGACGTCCAAGTTCTGGAAATGAAATTAGTGTCTCCATCTTGACAGTGCTCGCGCGCTGCTGCAACTGTACATTGGTGCACACTATTCTTCCGATCTCAAAATTGTCCGCAGCTACTGCATACAGTTCACCATTGAACGGGGTAATGCAACGCAGACAATGGTTCTTGATCGAAAATCTTTCTTCTACCCAATCTTCATTTATATCCTTAGTTGGAGTGCTCTCATCGACCCAACCAATTTCCGACGGGTAATGTGCGGTAACGAAGACCATAGTCGGGGATTTGATAACAGCGACTGATTTCAGAAAAACAGATGGCATCTGCGCCTCAAACATAGTGTTCGATTTCTTTGTGAGTGGGTTCAGAAGCCGTATCTTGTGCGGCGGGTTCTTCTGGGCAAGCACGATGACGCCACGGCAAAAGCCGACGAAGTAGTATCTAAAATATATTGATGAAGATAACATTCAGCACTAAGATGTTTAAGATTGAAAATAAAGAGGTAGATATGGAGGAAGTTGAACCTTGTATGAACTTCCGATAGATCTATGGTGACGTAGCGTGATGTGCCGAGTTGGAGGAAGGTGAACTCAGCGACGCGTGGAAGGGCGTGGTGTAGCATGATCCATTCGTCCAGGTGCACGTCGGGCTCAGGCAAACCTGAGCGCCAATTTCTACAGACTTGCCTCATGGCAGAGTAGGTGTCGGCGTACTCCTCGTTCGCCAGCAAGCATTCGCCGATCTTGTGAAGTGGTCCATCAGCCGAGAGAGAGGCCCAGTTCACGGAGGCGCCGCGCTTGGATGCGCCGCCCTCGGAGGCGACGCGTCGGGCGGCGGCGCGCTTCTGGCGGCGATGCGGTTCGGCGGCGACTGGCTCGGCGGCGACGGGCGCGGAGGCGACGGGCTCGGAGGCGACGGGCTCGGAGGCGACGGCCGCCGGCGCATTCTTCTTCTCCATCGCCGGCAGGGTAGCGTGCGTACGGCGGTTGGGGTTTTTTCGATTTGGAGAAGTTGATGGGACGTGAGAGGGGTGGTTTCGTGCGTGAGCGAGAATGAGACGACTGTGTGCAGAGGGAGGGAGGGAGGGGCTTACGCGTCCTAAATGCGACCCGCGTCCTACGCGTCCACTATTTGCACGTCTGCACCGCGACACGCGTCAACAATGGCACGTCTTCCACTTCTGCACCGCAACACGCGTCCTCGAGTCTAACCCTGGAAATTTAGATATACTCAGGTATACCCTCGAGTCATATACTAGCATTTTTTGTGTGCTCAGTTTTCTCCTTGAGTGCTAATACTGGCTAGTGCAATATACTCAGTTTTACCTCAAGTGCCTGGTCAACAGAGAGTCAACAAATGGGATTAACTAGTTAAATGAGTTATTTAATGTGCAAAAAATTCCGAAAAAGAGTGGCACTTACTCATGGAGTCTTTACCACAAATTGCCACTTCTCAAATCATAGATAAATCATAGATAAATCAAGTTTCACCACAAATTGCCACTTCTCAAATCACCTAGTAGCTATGAAGGTGCATGGTTTTCCATAATAAGCCCTACCCAAAACAGCTTTCCCCAAAACATACTTTGTCTGAATGAGGCCATAATTTTCACACTCATGTAGATTTGTATTGCAAATAGTTTGAGGTAGGCCAAGATGGGTTTCATTGTACAAAACACGCATTTTCCATTTTTTAAATCTCATATTTGAATCCCTTAGTCTGTTTACTACTCACTTGCCCTTGGTTTCTTGATACTACTCAGTTTTGCCCTCTCCCTTCACAAACTCTCACAGACGCCCAACATTGCCCTGATTGGTCTAGCCCATGTCACGCGGATCGTGCCCGCCGACCGTTGATCGTATGATCTAACGGGCAGGATAACCCCTATCTCTCTCTCTGGTCGGGGCCACCACCCTCTCTCTCTCTCTCTCTGTCGTCGGTTAGCTTCACGCAAAGTTTGGTTTTCTGCATTATTTTTCACGAGCTAAATTATAAACTCTTTTTAGGCATTACTTTTCACGCAAAAAATGATAAACCATCACCGATTTGTTGTAGCCATTACTTTTGACGCAAAAAAATGATACACCATCACCCATTTCTTGTACCCATTACTTTTCACGCAAAAAACGATAAACCATCACCGATTTTGTTGTAATTACTTTTCACGCAAAAAATGATACACCATCACCCATTTCTTGTAGCCATTACTTTTCACGCAAAAAACGATAAACCATCACCGATTTTGTTGTAGCCATTACTTTTCACGCAAAAAATGATACACCATCACCCATTTCTTGTAGCCATTACTTTTCACGCAAAAAATGATAACCATCACCGATTTTGTTGTAGCCATTACTTTTCACGCACAAAAATGATACACCATCACCCATTTCGTGTACCCATTACTTTTCACGCAAAAAATGATAAACCATCACCGATTTTGTTGTAGCCATTACTTTTCACGCAAAAATATGATACACCATCACCCATTTTACCTTCCACGCAAAAAACGATAAACCATCACCGATTTTGTTGTAGCCATTACTTTTCACGCAAAAAATGATACACCATCACCCATTTCTTGTAGCCATTACTTTTCACGCAAAAAATGATAAACCATCAACGATTTGTTGTAGCCATTACGGTAAATGATAAACTATCACGAATTACCATTTCTTTTAGGCATTACTTTTCACGGTAAAATGATAAACTATATCACGAAGTTCCATTTCCGTCAAGATAGTCCGCATTACTTTTTTGTTGAGATATATACCCCCACAACGGTCATCTCCTCCTTAATTTATTGTGTAAACCCCCACAACGGTCACCTCCTCCTTAATTTATTGTGTAAACCCCTACAACGGTCATCTCTCCCTTATAAACACCCACAACGGCCATCCCTTGTGTCAATAGGTTCTGCCTCTCTCTTCTTCGTTCACATACACTTTATCCATTGCCATGGCTTCCACGTCTCGGACGCCGACCGGAAGGGGAAGGGGAAGGGGAAGGGGAAGGGGAAGGGGCGGCCGGGGTGGTGGATCATCATCATTGCCACCACCACCGTCAACACTGCCATTGATCATAGAGGAGTTCTTCATCGTCGTCTATGAAGACCCTTTGGTCAAGAAGGTACGTACGCGTTCCCACATATATGATGCATGTGATTAATTATGGGCATGTTCTAAAAAACCTTTAATTTCAAACGATCGGCGCTCGATCTCTTTGCAGGCACTCCCAAAAAAGTTTGCGGACTATCTTGACGGCCAGGAGCCAGCTAAGGTGTATCTGCGAGCAGCTGACTGCGGTCCTCGTCTCTGGACCGTGGAGGTCCTATTTGACGGACAAGGCCGGATGTACCTCGACAAGGGCTGGGAGAATTCGCCATCGCGCACGGTGTGGATTTCGGCTGCTACGTACACTTCAAATATGAAGGCGATGATGTGCTCACAGTGAAGGTGTTCGACGGAACAATGTGCAGGAAGTACTACTACTCGGACGACGAAGATACTGACGATGAAAGCGACGACGACGTGAAGCCATGCATCCATCCCCTTTAGATAAGGGGATTATGACCAAGAATATATATGTAGCTTCATATGCATCGATTTAGAGATCTAGCTATTTTCTATATATTATGCATGTAAAAAATAATATCACATTTCCACTATTAAAAATAGTCACCTGCCATGGGCTGAGGCGGCCCCTACAGAGCGGCTCTATATTATATTCTCTAAATAAATAGACGACCCTAGCGGTCATTGGCTGCGGAGGCCCCACAGAGCAGCAATATATGATTTTCTATAAATAAATAGACGACCCACTAGTCATTGCCTGCGGCAGCCCCACAGAGCGGCAATATATGTCTTTTCCTGAAAAATAGACGACCCCACTGGTCATTGGCTGCGGAGGCCCCACAGAGCGGCAATATATGAGTTTCCCTAAATAAATAGATGACCCCACTGGTCATTGGCTGCGGCAGCCCCATAGAGCGGCCCCATTTGTCATTGGCCAGAGAGGAACTGCCCTCTGTGCAGCCCCACCCGTCAGATTAACGGTAACGGTAAGGCCTCTGACCTGACGGCAACCCTCCCGTCCGAGCGTCTGCGAGGGGTTTCAAACTAGAGGGAGGGGAAAACTGAGGAAAAACTAACGAGCTGGGGAAAAACTGAGCACAACTAAGGACCCGAGGGCACGAAAATAGAAATCCCTAAAACATATGTATTGCGGTGATAATCCAGGTAATCCGAGCTAATTAGGACAAGGTGCGGGCACTATTGGTATACTATGCATGAGGCTTGCAACTTGTAGGATATAATTTTACATAACACATATGCTTTATTACTACCGTTCAAAATTGTTTCTTGTTTTCAAAATAAAAGCTCTAGCAATATAGCATCGATGCTTTCCTCTTTGAAGGGCCATTCTTTTACTTTTATGTTGAGTCAGTCGTTTACCTATTTCCTTCCACCTCAAGAAGCAAACACTTGTGTGAACTATGCATTGATTCTTACATACTTGCATATTTGCATTCATCATATTACTTTATGTTGACAACTATCCATGAGATATACATGTTACAAGTTGAAAGCAACCGCTGAAACTTAATCTTCCTTTGTGTTGCTTCAATGCCTTTACTTTAAATTTATTGCTTTATGAGTTAACTTTTATGCAAGACTTATTGATGCTTGTCTTGAAAGTACTATTCATGAAAAGTTTTCTATATGATTCAATTGTTTAACCATTGTCTTTACCATTGCTTTGGATCGCCATTCATTACATATGCTTACAATAGTATTGATCAAGATTATAATGGCATGTCACTTCAGAAATTATCTTTGTTATCGTTTACCTACTCGGGACGAGTAGAACTAAGCTTGGGGATGCTGATACGTCTCCAACGTATCGATACTTCTTATGTTCCATGCTACTTTATTGATGATACCTACATGTTTTATACATACTTTATGTCATATTTATGCATTTTCCGGCACTAACCTATTAACAAGATGCCGAAGAGCCCGTTGCTGTTTTCTGCTGTTTTTGGTTTCAGAAATCCTAGTAAGGAAATATTCTCGGAATTGGACGAAATCAACGCCCAGGATCTTATTTTTCCACGAAGCTTCCAGAACACCGGGGGAGATACGAAGTGGGGCGACGAGGCGCCCACACAACAGGGCGGCGTGGCCCAGGCCTTGGCTGCGCGGCCCTGGCGTGTGGGGCCCTCGTGACGCCCCCTGACCTACCCTTCCGCCTACTTAAGCCTTCGTCGATGATAGTTCCAGTACAGAGACACGATACGGAAAACCTTCCAGAGCCGCCGCTAATCCCATCTCGGGGATTCAGGAGATCGCCTCCGGCACCCCGCCGGAGAGGGGGAATCATCTCCCGGAGGACCTTCACCATGGTCGTCCGAGTGATGTGAGTAGTTCTACCCCGGACTATGGGTCCATGCGCAGCTAGATGGGCTTTCCCAATTGTGCTATCATTGCTGGATCTGTGAGCTGCCTAACATGATCAAGATCATCTATCTGTAATGCTATATGTTGTGTTGTTGGGATCCGATGAATAATGAATGCTATGTTATGTTGATTATCAATCTATCATCTATGTGTTGTTTAAGATCTTGCATGCTCTCCGTTGCTATAGAGGCTCTAGTCAAGCTTTTACTTGTAACTCCAAGAGGGAGTATTTACTCGATAGTGGGTTCATGCCTCCATTAAATCTGGACAGTGAAAGAAAGTTCTAAGGTTGTGGATGTGCCATATCATCAGGGATAAAACATTAATGCGTTATGTCTAAGGATGTATTTATTGATTGGCATTACGCACCATACTTAATGCAATTGTCCTGTTGTTTGCAACTTAATACCGGAGGGGGTTCGGATGATAACCTGAAGGTGGACTTTTTAGGCATAGATGCAGCATGCTGGATAGCGGTCTATGTACTTTGTCGTAATGCCCAATTAAATCTCACACTACTCATCATAACATGTATGTGCATGGTCATGCCCTCTTTATTTGTCAATTGCCCAACTGTAATTTGTTCACCCAACATGCTTATTCTTATGGGAGAGACACCACTAGTGAACTGTGGACCCCGGTCCATTCTTTTACATCGAATACAATCTACTGCAATACTCGTTCTACTGTTTTCTGCAAACATCATCATCCACACTATACATCTAATCCTTCCATATAAAGAAGTCAGGTGAGATTGACAACCCCACCGTTAAGTTGGGGCAAAGTATATTGGTTGTGTTGTGCAGGTTCCACGTTTGCGCCGGAATCCCTGGTGTTGCGCCGCACCACACCCGCCGCTCATCAACTTCAACGTGCTTCTTGGCTCCTATGGTTCGATAAACCTTGGTTTCTTACTGAGGGAAAACTTGCCGCTGTACGCATCACACCTTCCTCTTGGGGTTCCCAACGGGCACGTCAACTGCACGCCAGCATCAGGTACTTCTGCTGAATCTGAAAATTCTTATAATATTGATAATGTTTCTGCTGTGCTTGATGATAGTGGTTCATTGGGATCTTTTCTAGATGCTACAATTGCTAGGTCTAGACAAATTGAAAATACTGAAACTCCTAATGAAAATGCTGCTACACCTGTTAATTCACCTGAGTCTGTTGAATATTCTAGTGATGATCTTGATGAAGATTATGTGGAACTTGATGATGATTTTATTGATAAATGCAATGCTACTACTGATGCAAGAAAAATTAAAAAGTTGCTTGCACAACATACTGTTAGATATAAGCTATCTCCTGATCCTAAATTTGCCACATCTCCTATAAGCATTAAGGATAAAGATTATGATTTTTCTCTTGATCTATCTCATATAGCTATTGTTGAGAAAACACCCTTTTGTGGTACTGAAAAAGAAAGTGTTGTAGAACACATGAATAAACTTTCTACTTTGAGTAGCTTATTTTCTGATGATGTCAAGATGCGTACTTATTTTGTTGCTAAATTTTTTCCTTTCTCATTAAAGGATGATGCTAAAACTTGGTATAATAGTTTGCCTCCTGATTCTATTGATAGTCCAAGTTGTTTGCTTGATGTTTTCTTTCGAAAATACTTTCCTGCTAGTGCTCAACATGCTGCTTTACAGAAAATTTATAGCTTTGACCAGGAAGATGGAGAGAAATTGCCTGAAGCATGGGCAAGATTTTGCTCTCTTATCAGAGCTCGACCTGGACATGATTTGGAAAAGCATGATTTACTTGATATATTTTATAGTGGACTAACCGTTGAGTCTAGAGCATATTTGGATAGTTGTGCTGGTTGTGTTTTCAGGAAAAGAACTCCAGACGAAGCTGAAGAATTATTGGCTAAAATAGGCCGGAATCATGATGATTGGACTACACCTGAACCAACCCCGACACCAATATTGAAGAAGAGGGGTATGATTAAATTAAATGATGAAGATATGAGGGAAGCCAAGAAATCTCTTAAGGAGAAAGGTATTAAATCTGAAGATGTGAAGAATTTACCTCCCATAGAAGATTTATGTAAGATAACTCCCCCTTCATCCATGATTGAGGTAAACTCTCTTCAACGCTTTACTAGGGAAGATATTCCGTATTCAAAACCTCCTGCTCAATGCTTAGATGAGTTTGATAATTATATTGTTAAGCAAGAAAACTTTAATATGAGAGTAGAGAATCATTTAATGGAAAATTCCTCAAGCTATTAGTAATTTGCATGATATTGTGGAGAGAACCTCCAATGATGTTAAGATGCTTGTTAAACATTTTCATATGGTTCAAACTCAAATTGATCAACTCACTAAAGTGCAAAATGACTTGTTAAAAAATAGTTCTAAAGAAAAACATGCTTATGAAGTAACAACTAGAGGCGGTGCTTCTACCCAGGATCCTCTATATCCTGAAGGGCATCCCAAAAGAGTTGAACAAGATTCTCAACGAATTGAACCTAGTGCTCCTTCTAAGAAAAAGAAGAAGAAATAAGAATATTGTAGAATCCTCTGAACCTGTTAATGATCCTAATAGTATTTCTATTTCTGATGCTGAAACTGAAAGTGGTAATGAACATGATAAAGATAATGATAAGAATGATGCTTCTGATAAAGAAGAAGTTGAAGATGAACCTGAAAAGCATGCTAAAAATAAAAAGTATACTAAAGAAGATTTTATTGCTAAGAAACATGGTAATGAAAGGGAACCTTGGGTTCAAAAGCAAATGCCTTTTCCTGCTAAGAAACTAAAATCAAAGGAAGAAGAACATTATAATAAATTTTGCGATTGGATGAAACCTTTATTTGCAAATCCCTTTGACTGATGCTATTAAATTGCCTCCTTATTCAAAGTATATGAAAGATATTGTTACTAACAAAAGGAAAATTCCTAATGAGGAGATTTCCACTATGCTTGCTAATTACTCTTTCAATGGCAAAGTTCCAAAGAAGTTGGGCGATCCAGGTATACCTACTATTCCTTGTTCTATTAAGAATAATTATGTTAGAACTGCTCTATGTGATTTGGGAGCGGGTGTTAGTGTTATGCCTTTTTCTCTTTACAAGAGACTTTATTTAGATAAGTTGATACCAACTGATATATCTTTGCAAATGGCTGATAAATCTACTGCTATTCCTGTTGGTATATGTGAGGATGTTCCTGTTCAAGTTACTAATAACTGCTTGATATTAACTGATTTTGTTGTGTTGGAAATGCCCGAAGATGATAATATGTCTATTATTCTTGGGAGACCTTTTCTTAACACCGCAGGGGCTGTTATTGATTGCAATAAAGGAAAAGTTACTTTCAATGTCGATGACAAGGAGCATACCGTTTATTTTCCCAAGAGGATTGAGAAAGCATGTGGAGTTAATACAATTTCTAATGTGAGAACTATCAAAGTGGGAACTATTGATTGTCCTATATATGAGCCTAAAGAAGAATATCAAACTCTTATGATTGGATCCATATCAATACAATTCAAGGTAACATGATTGATTTGAGGTTTATTTCTTCTTATGCTATGTAAAATTTATTTGGTGGCAAGACTTGATCAACCTTGTTAACAAATACTTTTTATATGCATAGAGGAACTAAACAACATCTCTTTCTTCCTCCACTTGTTCTACTTGCTGTAGCACTTTTGTTTTGCAAAGTTCTTTAGTTAATTAGAGATTTCAAAATCTTTTTCTGCCCAGTAATAATAAATTTAATACCCAGAAATGTGCATTTTTCAAAGTTTTCAAAAATTCACAAAAATTATACCGTTGGTCTTATTTTTCGAAGAGGCACCTGGGAGCACCTGGGGATGACCAGTGGGGCTCCCAGGGTGTGGCACCCTACCTGCCTGGGCGCCACAAGAAGGGGCGCGCCACTCTGTTGTGTGGGGCCCTCCTTGCCCCACTACTTCATCTCTTTCTCCCATCTCATTCTCTCTCTCTCGAAAAACTCGGCACCAGCTTTCTCTCACTCGCGTTTCTGCTCAAGAGCTCAAGATTTCTCGATCTCTTTGCTCAGCCCAGATTTCTGTCTGAAATTTGGCACATTTGCTCTCCGGTATGTGACTCCTCCGATTATCCAAGTAGAATTTTGTTTGGTTGAGTATATCTTGAATATTTTGCTGCTGTAGGTAACATGTTTAGTGAGCTTGCATGCTTGTTCTAAGTTGTAAAAATTAGTTTTGATGCATGTTTAGTACTCTAGCATTCCTATAGTAGTTTCCCTCAATTATATGTCACCAAATCAAATTTTATAATGTTTGTTGAAAAATTTCAGAAAATGGATCATCAACCAAATTGGAGGTGCAACAAGTTATGAGAGTTCACAAGAGGGAGTATACTCCCATTACCCAGGCGTATTTTATGAGGAATCTTGCAAGATGTTCGAAATCTAATTTCCAAAGGCGGGGTTGGATAGTTTTGTTGTTGGTGAACCATGCCAATATGCAAAATTGACTATGTCTGTTGTGCAGGATTTTAAGTTCAATTGGTCGCAATCTACCCCATGGTTCAATATAAAATCTACAATAAAACTATCAACTTGCCCTTTGATGATTTTTGTGCAGCAATTGGAGTGCCACAATGGGGATCATGCGAGAAGATAAGGGGATCGCCGCAAGGAGCTCTGAGTCTCTACAAGATGATTTGTCATGGAAGAAGCTTCTTAGAGGATGGTGGTAAAATCAGTAGTATTCAACTCCCAGCTATTCGCTACTTTGCTTATTTCATCACCAAGTGCGTTCTTGCTAGAAAGAATGCAAGTAAGTTATCTATCCATGATTTAGCTTTTCAGCTGCTGCATTGCAACGTGATAGAACTTATAATTTGGGTGCTTTGATAGCCTATAGACTTGCTACTAACCGTGAGAAGGGAGGAATTTGTGGAGGTCTCATCGCCTCTCGTTTATTAGCTATGCATGGTGTGTAGAACCTCACCATCTTGATATTCAGCTTTCCATAGAGAAACTTGACATAGTCTCCATGATTAAACATGAATTTGTTTCTGATTCCTCCAACTTGGGTAACCTGTTTACGCACGCTTCTTTTCCTGTAGACAGTGTTGGGCCTCCAAGAGAAGAGGTTTGTAGAACAGCGCAGCAAGTTTTCCCTTAAGTGGATCACCCAAGGTTTATCGAACTCAGGGAGGAAGAGGTCAAAGATATTCCTCTCAAGCAACCCTGCAATCACGATACAAGAAGCTCTTGTGTCCCCAACACACCTAATACACTTGTCATATGTATAGGTGCACTAGTTCGGCGAAGAGATAGTGAAATACAGTGGTATGAATGAATATGAGCAGTAGTAACGGCACCAGAAAATAGCTTGATGCTACAACTGGCGTGTGGTTGATGGTGGTAATATTGCAGGTGCAGTATAGATGCAGTAGAACAGTAAACAAGCGATGATTGCAGTATTTGGGAACAAGGCCTAGGGATTATACTTTCACTAGTGGACACTCTCAACATTGATCACATAACAGAATAGATAAATGCTATACTCTACACTCTCTTGTTGGATGATGAACACCACTAATTGTGTAGGGCTACAAGAGCACCTCAATGCCGGAGTTAACAAGCTCCACAATATTCGATATTCATATTTAAATAACCTTAGAGTGCATGATAGATCATTGCAATTATACCAAGTACTAACATAGCATGCACACTGTCACCATCATACTATGAAAGGAGGAATAGATCACATCAATACCATCATAGTAATAGTTAACTTCATAATCTACAAGAGATCACAATCATAAACTACGCCAAGTACTACATGATGCACACACTGTCACCATTACATCATGGAGGAGGAATAGAGTACTTTAATAACATCACTAGAGTAGCACATAGATGAATAGTGATACAAAACTCATATGAATCTCAATCATGTAAGGCAGCTCATGAGATCATTGTATTGAAGTACATAGGAGAGAGATTAACCACATAGCTACCGGTACAGCCCTTAGCCTCGATGGAGAACTACTCCCTCCTCATGGGAGACAACAGCGTTGATGAAGATGGCGGTTGTGTCGATGGAGATGCCTTCCGGGGGCACTTCCCCGTCCCGGCGGCGTGCCGGAACAGAGACTCCTGTCCCCCAGATCTTGGCTTCGCGATGGCGGCGGCTCTGGAACTTTTCTCGTACCGTGGCTTATTCGTATCGAAGATTTAGGTCAGGGGACCCTTAAATAGGCGAAGAGGCGGGCTCCAAGGCCGACGGGGCCGCCACACAATAGGGGGCGCCCCCCGGGCCGCGCCACCGGGCGGCTCCGGTGGCCCCGTGGCCCCCTCCTGAGCCTCTCGGGTGTTCCGGAAGCTTCGTGGAATTATAAGATGCTGGGCGTTGATTTCTGGCCCACCCGAGAATATTTCCTTACTAGGATTTCTGAAACCAAAAAGCAAAACAGGAACTGGCACTTCGGCATCTCGTCAATAGGTTAGTTCCGGAAAAAGCGCATAAAATCATCATAAAGTGTGAACAAAACATGTAGGTATTGTCATAAAACAAGCATGGAACATCAGAAATTATAGATACGTTGGAGACGTATCAGCATCCCCAGCTTAGTTCCTACTCGTCCTCGAGTAGGTAAACGATAAAAGAATAATTTCTGAAGTGACATGCTACCAACATAATCTTGATCATACTATTGTAAAGCATATGAGATGAATGCAGCGATTCAAAGCAATGGTAAAGACAATGGTTAAACAACTGGATCATATAGCAAAGACTTTTCATGAATAGTACTTTCAAGACAAGCATCAATAAGTCTGCATAAGAGTTAACTCATAAAGCAATAAATTCAAAGTGAAGGTATTGAAGCAACACAAAGGAAGATTTAAGTTTCACGGTTGCTTTCAACTTTCAACATGTATATCTCATGGATAGTTGTCAATGCAAAGTAATATGATGAATGCAAATATGCAAGTATGTAAGAATCAATGCACAATTGACACAAGTGTTTGCTTCTAAGATGGAAGGAAGTAGGTAAATGATAATGCTCAACGTATCCATAATTTCTGATGTTCCATGCTTGTTTTATGACAATACTTACATGTTTTGCTTGCACTTTATGATGATTTCATGCATTTTCCGGAACTAACCTATTAACAAGATGCCACAGTGCCAGTTCCTGTTTTCTGCTGTTTTTGGTTCCAGAAAGGCTGTTCGGGCAATATTCTCGGAATTGGACGAAATCAACGCCAAAGATCTTATTTTTCCCGGGAGGCTCCAGAACACCGAAGGGGAGTCGGAGGAGAGCCAGGGGGCCCCCACACCATAGGGCCGCGCGGCCAGGCCCGGGGCCCGCGCCACCCTAGTGTGAGGGGGCCCAGAACCCTCCGACTGCCTTCTTCGCCTCTATATAAGCCCTTTCGACCTAAAAACTTGATACCAATTGACAAAACCCGTAAAAGACTCCAGGCGCCGCAAACTCCACCCGGGACAATGGCTGCTCCGCACTTCGCGGACGGGGAAGTGCCCCTAAGCCATCTCCATCGACGCCACCGCCTCCATCATGCTCCGTGAGTAGTTCCCCCATGGACTACGGGTTCTAGCAGTAGCTAGTTGGTACTCTCTATCCCATGTACTTCAATACAATGATCTCATGAGCTGCCTTACATGATTGAGATCCATCTGATGTAATCGGTGTTGTGTTTGTTGGGATCCGATGGATGATACATTATGATTAGTCTATCTATAAAGTTTGTGAAGTTATTGTTGCTGCAATCTTGTTATGTTTAATGCTTGTCACTAGGGCCCGAGTGGCATGATCTTAGATTTGAGCTCTATACTTATTGCTTAGATTGTATCTACAAGTTGTATGCACATGTCACTGTCCGGAACCAAAGGCCCCGAAGTGACAAAAATCGGGACAACCGGAGGGGATGGCGGTGATGTGAGGATCACATGTTTTCACGGAGTGTTAATGCTTTGCTCCGGTACTCTATTAAAAGGAGTACCTTAATATCCAGTAGATTCCCTTGAGGCCCGGCTGCCACCGGCTGGTAGGACAAAAGATGTTGTACAAGTTTCTCATTGCGAGCACGTATGACTATATATGGAAAACATGCCTACATAATTAATAATCTTGATGTTCTGTCTTAATGCTATTTCAATCCTATCAATTGCCCAACTGTAATTTGTTCACCCAACACTTGTCACTTGTTACTGGAGAGTTACCACTAGTGTAGATCGCTGGGAACCCCGGTCCATCTCATCATCATATACTCGTTCTACATGTCATTGGAAGTAGTATCAACTATTTTCCGGTGCCATTGCTCTCATATTGCTATTACTGCTGCTGCTGTGTTACTGTTACTATTGCTCTCATATTACTGTTGCTTTCACATCACCCCTGTTACTAGTGCTTTTCCAGGTGCAACTGAATTGACAACTCAGTTGTTAAGGCTTATAAGTATTCTTTACCTCCCCTTGTGTCGAATCAATAAATTTGGGTTTTACTTCCCTCGAAGACTGCCGCGATCCCCTATACTTGTGGGTTATCAAGATTTTCTGGCGCCGTTGCCGGGGAGGCATAGCTCTACTCATAAGTTCACCTGGGGAGTACACTCTACCTCTCTCTCTGTTTTTATTTTGTTTTATTTTGTTTTGCTTAGTTTACTTTTGTCTAGTTTATTTGTGCTTAGTTTATTTCTGTCTAGTATTATTTTGCTTAGTTTACTTTTGCTTAGTTTCTTTTTGTCTTGTTTTATTTTATTTACTACTTTGTTTGCTGCATTAAAAAACCTAAAAATTAAAAACTGCTGTTATGGGAGAACCCATAACCTTTTGGAGCTTATAGAATTATATAATAATTATAGAGAATCAAGAACGGGAAAAGTTATGAGTGCTGTGATAGAAAAATTGAATACAATTGCTAAAATCTTGCTTAAACGCCATGATATAAATTGTTGCTCTAAAGAGGATACTAAACATCTGAAATTTCAATGTGGCTTTAGTGAAGAAGTTTTAATTAAGAACTATAATTGGAATAACTATATTCATCTTGGGTTCGAAGAGGTAGAACAATTTGTCATATTTATGGGAGCCTCTGAGATAGAATCCTTCATGGTTAAAAATTATGAAACTTGTGTTGCTTGTAAGGACCTTAAAGATTATGTCTCTTCTATCCTTAATTTTTGCAATGAAAGTTACACTGATAATCCTTATATCATTGATTATAAAGAGAGACTCATTAATGCACAAGAATGCACTCACAATTTGCAGGAACCGGTGGAAGAAGAAATTGATGAACCTGAAAGCTCATTGGATGAAAAAGAGGAGGAAATTGATGAACCTGAAAGCTCATTGGATGAAAAAGAAGAGGAGAGTGATGAACAAAAGGAGGAAGAATGGATTAGCTACCCATGCCAACCTTCTAATGAGAGTAACTCTTTATCTCTTACATTATTTGATTGTCCTCCATGCTTACCGAAAGAGGTTGAATGTTATGTTCCTGTGGATTCTCTTGAAATATTCCCTATGAGTAAAACTTGTGAGAATAATTATGCTACTATTATTTATGATAATCCATGCTACTTTGATAAATCTTATGATAATGCTTTGTTTGTGCCTGATGTCGAAATGCATGGTACTGAAGAGTTTTGTTTAGCAAATGTTTATGATAAAGCTTTAGATGATGGTCCTATGTTACTTGATAATATTAATTGTACTACTAATGAAAATGGGATTGGAGAGTTCTTGACTTTATCTATGAGTCCCATATCTTTTGAGATTGATCAATCATCTTGTTACATTATTGATAAAAGTGGGTTTGAAAGTTTTAATCCTATTATTTCAGCTTGATAAAAATTATATGTTTATGGATCATGTGAAAAACATGCTTTATGTGATAGTTATATTGTTGAGTTTGTTCATGAAGCTACTGAAAATTATTATGAGAGAGGAAAATATGGTTGTAGAAATTTGCATGGTACTAAAACACCTCTCTATATGCTGAAAAGTTACTCTTGTTTTATCTTCCTATGCTTGCCACTTTGTTCTTCATGAATTTATTTGTGTACAAGATTCCTATGCATAGGAAGTGGGTTAGACTTAAATGTGTTTTGAATTTGCTTTTTGATGCTCTCTTTTGCTTCAACTCTTATTTCTTGCGAGTGCATCATTAAAATTGCTGAGCCCATCTTAATGGCTATAAAGAAAGAACTTCTTGGGAGATAACCCATGTGTTTATTTTGCTACTGTTTTGTTGTGTTTTGGAAGTTGTTACTACTGTAGCAACCTCTCCTTATCTTTATTTTATTGCAATGTTGTGCCAAGTGAAGTCTAATCGAAGGTTGATACTAGATTTGGATTTCTGCGCAGAAACAGATTTCTATCTGTCACGAATCTGGGCTGTTTTCTCTGTAGGTAACTCAGAAAATCTGCCAATTTACGTGCGTGATCCTCAGATATGTACGCAACTTTCATTAGTTTTGAGTTTTCTGATTTGAGCAACGGAAGTACCCCGTAAAAATTCGTGTTTACTGGCTGTTCTGTTTTGGCAGATTCTGTCTCTGTTTTTTGCATTGTCTCTTGTGGACTTTAAGCAAGGCTTTCTAGACGTGGAGAGCTGTAGCTAATGTTTTATTGAGTTCTTGCAATGTGTCACTACAGGACCAAGGTGGATTCAAATTTTTTGAGTACTAACCCCTCTAATGAAGTTTATGAGAAGTTTGGTGTGAAGGAAGTTTTCAAGGGTCAAGAGAGGAGGATGATATATGATCAAGAAGAGTGAAAAGTCTAAGCTTGGGGATGCCCCCGTG